>CAUYPK010136618.1:0-17638 GCA_963574355.1 Loris lydekkerianus | reverse complement strand
GAAAAGAAAATTATAGACCAATATCACTGATGAATATAGATGCAAAATTATTCAACAAGATCCTAACAAACAGAATCCAGCAACACATCAAACAAATTATACATCATGACCAAGTCAGTTTTATCCCAGGGTCTCAAGGCTGGTTTAATATACGTAAATCTATAGGTATAATTCAGCACATAAACAAATTAAAAACAAAGACCACATGATTCTCTCAATTCATGCAGAAAAAGCTTTTGCTAATATCCAGCATCCCTTCATGATCAGAACACTTAAGAAAATTGGTATAGAAGGAACATTTCTTAAACTGATAGAGGCCATCTACAGCAAACCCACAGCCAATATCGTGTTGAATGGAGTTAAATTGAAATCCTTTCCACTCAGATCAGGAACCAGACAAGGCTGCCCATTGTCTCCACTGCTCTTTAACATTGTAATGGAAGTTTTAGCCATCACAATTAGGGAAGAAAAGATGATCAAGGGTATCCATATAGGGTCAGAAGAGATCAACTTTCACTCTTCGCAGATGATATGATCATATATCTGGAAAACATCAGGGATTCTACTACAAAACTCTTAGAAGTGATCAAGGAATACAGGAGCATCTCAGGTTACAAAATCAACACTCATAAATCAGTAGCCTTTACATATTTTGTATCTTTTTAATGAAGCAGTTTAGTGTTCCTTAGTGAATAGAAGAGTTGCATTTTTCAAATGGTATGTATTTCTTGAATGGCACATACTGATGTAGACTAAAACTATTTCTGTTATACCACATTGCCTTCCAGAGGAATCAACCTACTATGCTATCTGTCAAGGTAATTATCATGAAGAAATTTTCTAACATAGTTTAAGAAAAAAGTACTGCCTACTGTTCATATTTGAAGTATTAATATAAGCTTGATATAAATAGTAATTCTATAGTAAATTTTATTAATGTGGATAGAGTTGATATAAACAAAATTGTCTATTTTTCCACAAAATTTTAAATATAAGAATTATTTCAGGCATATTTATTTAGATGTACTGCCTTGGTTGGAAATGCTCAACAGATATACTCAAGATTTTACAAGCCAAAGTATACAAAGACAGATTTTAAAAATATTCTTACACAGTATTACTAAAGAAATTTAATCTTACTTTTTCCCCTAAATGCTAATGGCACAAGTGAGCATGCCCATTTATTAACCTATAATTACAATTTGATTTTAGGGGTTCAGCAGTGAGCTATGAAGGACAAAAGACTATAAATTTACTAAAGTGATGTTTGTATTTTTATCATGAAATTAATTATCCCTCCTTCATCTTTCTTCTATGTTCTATCCTATATGCTTCTAACATAGCATTAATGGAACTCTGATTTTTATTGCAATCTCATAATTTGGATGAAAAAGTCTTGAGGTTGTAATTCTTTCTATAAAGGTTTTTCAAGTTAATTTTTGGAAAGTTTTTAACCTAATAGTTCAAGACATTCTCATTGCTTTAAAGTGTATTAGAAAATATGGAGTAAGGAGATAAAATAATTATGAAAAGATAAACATAAACACACCATATAGAAGTTTAATCATTTTTTATCACTTAAAAAATGTGTTAATAATTAAAAAGTGATTGAGTAAAAACTATAAAGCAGGAAAAAGCAAGTGGTGGAAAAAGCAAGTGGTGCTTCAGTAGTTACTCCTTATGACTCTTAATATTGGAGGACTACAGTTTCTCATAACAAAGTTAAATTGAGTAGTCTACAAATTACTGTGAAAGATACAAGTTAGCACAATTTTATGTTTAAAAGGATAAAAAATAAAATTTTAAAATTAAGAAATTATGATAACAAAAAAACTTGTTGAAATATCTCTCTTTTTTTTGTAGAGACAGATTCTCACTTTACCACCCTCAGTAGAGTGCCATGTTGTCACAGGATTCACAGCAACCTCCAACCTCCAGTATTCTCCTGCCTCAGCCTCCCAAGCAGCTGGGACTACAGGTGCCTGCCACAACGCCCGGCTATTTTTTGGTTGTAGTTCGGCCGGGGCTGGAAATCTCTTTTATTTTGATTATATCTTTTTTCAATAAAGTCAGTTTTTGTTAAAGTATTTTGGGTCTCTGTTATTCAGTGCATATAAACTTATAAATTTTATGCCTCCTTATTGAGTTGGAATGCAAACATTATTAAATATACTTTTTGTCTTATGAAAGCTTTTATTCTAAAGTCTATTTTGTCTGATAATAATAAAGCAACTTTAGGTCTCTTTTGGTTTTGATTTCCATGGTATACCATTTTTTATTCTTTTACTTTCAAACTACTTGTGTATTTATATCTAAAGTGTGTCTTTTGTGATCTACATATAGTTGCATTATATTTTTCTTTTATTCTTTCACCAATCTTTGCTTTTAAAGGAATACTTATTGTATTTAAATTTGAAGTAACTACTGATACAACAGGATTTACACCTGCTTTTTTTCTGTTTCCTATATCTCTTATAACTGTTTTTATCTGTTCCATTACAGCCTCATATGTGTTAAACCACATTTTCTGGAATATAATTTCAATTTTCTTGTATATTATATTAACTTTTTTTTGCAGTTTTTGGCCAAGGCTGGGTTTGAACTTGCCACCTCTGGCATATGGGGCCAGTGCCCTACTCCTTTGAGCCACAGGTGCTGCCCTATTATGCTAGCTTTTTTAAGTTTTTTTTTTTTTTTAATAATTTCTGTGGGGATTACAATTAGCATCTAGTTCATACTAATGCCAAGCTAATTTCAATAATGTAAAAACAAAAATTTACTACAAGCTTTGTCTGCTTCTTCATGCTAATATTGTCTCATGAAAAATATATCTTTGTTCATTACAACTCCATTGACATAATTTTATAATTATTGATCCTTGCAGGTGTTTTTAATGTCAGATATAAGAAAGGTGTAAAAAAATACATATTTATTTTCCACTTGCGATAAGGTCTCACTTTGCCACCCAGGCTAAGGTAGAGTGGCAGCATCATAGCTCATTGCAACCTCAGACTCCTAGGCTTAATTAATCCTCCTCCCTCAGGTTTCCTAGTAGCTGTGAATAGACACATACACCACCACATCCAGTTATATATTACATTATATTATATTATATTATATTATATTATATTATATTATATTATATTAGGCAATATGTTTTCCAGTCCTCTATATTTCTTAACATAGGTTAAAGAAATGACATATTTTCTGTCAGGTATCCTTTTCTTTTAGCCTGATGTATTTTAGTGTTAAATGTAGAGAAATCTACTAGGAACAAAATTTAATTTTTATTTAAATTGGATTGTCATAATTATGCTTTACTTTTAGAAAAATAGTTTTGATGAATGTATAGTTTAAATTTTGTGGTAAAGAATCATTTTTTTTTTTTTTCTGCACTTTCAATATATCATTCCCATTGTCTTCTGACTTCCATCATTCCTGATGAAAAGTCACCTATAAATCTTATTGAGAATCCTTTGAACATGGTGAATGACTTTCCTCTTGCTTCTTTCAAGATTCTTTTTAGAACAAAGGTCTGGTGTGGTGACTCACGCCTATAATCCTAGTAGCTGGGAGGCCAAGACAGGAGGATTTCTTGAGCTCAGGAGTTAGAGACCAGCCTGATTAAAAACAAGACTCTGTCTCTAAAAATAGGCATTATGGTAGTTGCCTACAGTCTCAGCTGAAGAGGCTGAAGGAAGAACATCTCTTTAGCCAAAGGTTTTGAAGTTCCTGTGAGCTCTGACACCACCACACTCTACAAAGGGCATCAAAATGAGATTCTTTCTCAAAAGAAAAAAAAAAGAAGACTCTTTTTATAAATGGCTTTCAACAATTTTCCTACATGCCAATAATATAGATGTAGATCTCTTTGTATTTATTCTACATGGAGTTCACTGAGCCTCATGGATACATGTAGTTTAATTATTTTCATCATATTTTGGAAGTTTCTATACATTGTGTCTTCAAATATCTTAGCTATTTTTGTTCTTTTTTCTAAGTATAAAATGGGTTCATATTATAAGTATATTGGTATGCTTAATGATTCTCATTGGTTCTTGGGGTACCATGAAAAATCTTTTTTTTTTTTTTTAATTTTTCATTCTTTTTTCCATCTTTTTCTCAGAATGAATATTTTCCATCAATCTACTTTCCAGTCTAATGATTCTTTCCTTTGCATGCTCAAGTCTGCTGCTGATATCCTCTAGTGAATTTTTTTTTTAATTCCAACACTTAGTTATTATTTAAACAGAGGTAGGGGTTACAGGTGATTTTGTTACCTGGCAAATATATATAATGCTGAATTCAGGGATTTTGGTTTACCTGTCACCCAAGTAGTATGCATTTTACATAATAGATTTTTATCTCCACTCTTTTCTCTTCCTCCACCCTTTCGTAGAATGCAATGTTTATAACACCACCTTATGACTGTATATAATAATAATTTGGCCCTATTTTTAAGTGAGAACATCTGACAATTGTTTTCTATTCCTTAGGGGCTTCACTTAGGATAATGTTCTCTCCATCTCCATCCAGGTTACTATAAAAGACATTATTTTATTGTTTTTTATAACTGAGTAAATTAAATAAAAGATGAAATAAAAAAAAAAATAGAGAAGCTTGAGACCTCCCCTTTCAAGGGAAAGGGAGTCTTGCTCCAGTGATGAAACTGAGGCCAAGCTGAACCTCTCACCTAACTGGCACAATGTCGGGGTATATGGCACATGTCCTGCATCTGAAAGGCTCAACTACAAATTGGACTTTACCTAACAAATGCAAACAATGTAACCTAATTGTTTGCATCCTTATATCAACCCAAAATCTAAAAAGAACCCCCATAACCTCAAACATTAAAACTCTTAGAAGAATACCTGGGAGAAACCTCCCTGGCAGTGTCCTTACCAGCAATTGGATATCATGCAGAAAGCTCAGACTGCAATAAAAAAAATAAATAAATGAGGCTATACTATGCACCAAACTAAAAGGCTCTGCCAGCAAAGGAAGCAATTAATAAAATGAAAAGAAAGCCTACAAATTGAAGGAAAAAAATATGTACAAACCATATCATACATATGTTAAAGTGTTAATATAAAAAAAATCTGTAAAATGATATCATAAGAATAGAAATACAGACCAATGTCCATTATGAATATAGGCAACAAAATACCAGCAAACTGAATGAAGTGCCCCATTAACATGATTATCCATAAAGTCTAAGTAGGATTTATCCTAGGAATAAAAAGGTGGTTCAACATAAGATAACTGGTATAATATACCACATTAATTCAATAATGGGAAAAAGTATATAATTATCTAAATAAATGTAGAAAATCCTTCAGCAAAATATTTTGAGCCCTTTCATGATAAAAGTCCCTCAGAAAACTAGGAATGAAAAGAAACTAGGTGATATACATACAGGAAATTTTTAAACCCCACAGCTAACATCATACTCAATGGTGGAAGACTTGTAGACATTTTCCCCTGTAGATTACAAACAAAACAGGAATGCCCATTTTTGCCATTATCAGTCAACATTGTGCCAGAAGTTCTTGTCAGAACAATTAGATTTAAAAAAATAAATGAAGAAAGGAAAGGTATTCAAATTGTAAAGGAGAAAAAATAGTTAAAATTATGTGTATTTATATATGATAATATTTTATACATAGAATTTCCAGAGAATACACAAAATATACTAGAGCTAATATTCAAATTTGGCAAAGTTGCAAAATATAAGAACAGCATACAAAATCAGTTGTGTTTCTATACAAATGTCTGGCAGCAAATTATCACAAAAGTTCCATTTACAATAACATAAAATATAAAATATCTATGAACAAATTTAATGAAATATGAGAAAACTATGAAACATTGATGAAAATAATAAAGAAGACCTTGTTAAAAGAAAAGGCAAGTCATGTTCTTGGATTGGGAGACTTAATATTGTTGAAATAACAATACTCTCTAAAGCATTGTACAGGTTCAATGAAATCTCAATATTTTGTTTTGTTTTTTTCCCCCCATAAGTGGAAAAGCCAATCCTCAAATTCATGTGAAACTTCAAGAAACCAGAGTTGGAAGATTCATACTAAATTTCAGTACTCATTATCAGCAATCAAACAATGCTATAGACATAAAGATGAGCACTTAGACAAATGGAATATAACTAAGAGTCTAGAAATAAGTCCAATATGTACAGCTAATGGACGTTCAACAAAGATGCTAAGGCCGTTCAATGGGAAAGAATGGTCTGTCCAACAAATGGTGTTGGAGTAACTGAATAACAACATAGGAAGAATGTATTTGGATCTGTACCTCACTCCGTATACACTACAAAATTAACACAATATGTATTAACAACCTAAGTATAAGATCTAAATCTATAGACTCATTGGAAGAAGGCATAAGTGTAAGTCTTTACGACCCAAAATTTTACAATAGATGCTTAGATTTGGCATCAAAAGCAAAAAATAAAATAAATAAAATAAAATAAAATAAAATAAAATAAAATAAAATAAAATAAAATAAAATAAAATAAAAATATAAATTAATTGAACTCCATAAAAATTAAAATCTTTTGCACATCTAAAGACATGATCATATACAGAGAGAAGACCAGGTGAAGACAGGGTGAAGATGGCCTTCTGCAAGCCAAAGAGTAAAGCTTTAGAAGAAACTAATGTTGCTAACACCTGGAGCTCAGACTTACAGCACCTGAAATTGTGAGAAAATAAATTTCTGTTGTGTAAGCCAATAATTAATAATAATAATAATAATAATTAAGACATTATCAAGGAAGTGAATATACAACTTATGGAATGGAAAAAAATTACAAATCATAGATGTTATATGTGTAAAGAGTTAATATCCAGAATATAGGATGGACTCTTGCAAATCAGTGACAAGAGCAAAAAATAAAACTTGATAATAGTCAATAGGCTTGAATAACCATTTCTCCAATTGCATTATACAAATGACAAAAAAAAAAAAAAATGTTAAATGATGTTTAGCCACATTGGTCATTAAAGAAACACAAACCAAAACAACAATGGCTGCCACTTCATATCTGCTAACATGGCTGTAATTAAAAACAAAACGAAACAGAAAATAACCAGTGTCGGCAAGAATGTGGAGAAATAAGAACTATCATACATTGTAGGTGGACGTGTAAAAAGTATAGCTATCCTGGAAAATAGTTCCATTGTTCCTCAAAATTGTACATGTGGAATTTGCCATTCTACCAAGCCAGAGGTGGAACTACCTCTATGTCCATCAAATATGAATGAATAAGCAAATTATGATAGACATATAATAGAAAATTATTCAGTCATAAAAAGGAATGTATTACTGTGATGTGCTACAACTTGCATGAACCTCAAACACATTATGCTTAATGAAAAAAGCCAAACAAAAAAATCTCATATTGCATGATTCTTTTACAAAAAATGTTCCGAGTAGTCGATAAATAATGACAGAAAGATAATTGTTGGTTGCCAGGGAGGAGGGGGAGAAGGCAACGAAGGATAATTATTTAAAATTTCCTGGGCGTTGTGGGGTGATGCAAAGTTTCGAGACTAGAAAGGGCTGATGTTAGGACAGCATAGTTAATAGACTAAATGCCACTGAATTAGACACTTTAAAATCATTGATTGTGTGTTACATGAATTTCACTTCAATAAAACCGCATCTCCTCTTGTGTTATATACAAGAAGCTCTGTAGCTGGCCACTTACCTACAGAAACCCCCCTGCATTGATCCAATTTACCTAGACTGGACACTCACCCCATGTACAAAGCAGTAGGGTAATCATAGTTCCTCGAGTCAACCACCTCTGTATGTGGACCAGCTTGCCACAGTCCCTTGGGTGGTCGACGTTCAGAGGGTCTACCATATTTGTACAGTCAATATTTTTAATTAGTGTAGTGTATTACTACTCACTAAAAATTTATTACTTTTTTATGGAATGAAGATGGTAGTGAGAGAGTGCCCATAAACCTCCAGGAAATGGACACCATTTCATTTCTTTATTTTATTATTTTGTTATTAATATTAAATCATAGCTGTGCACATTAATGTGATCAAGGGGCACCATACATCAGTTTTATAAACAGTTTAACACATTTTCAAAACACTGGTTAATATAGCCTTCCTGGCATTTTCTTAGTTATTGTGTTAAGACAATTATATTCCACATTTACTAAGTTTCACATGTACCATTTTATTGAAAAACAGTCTCTAATGTTAAGCATCATACTCTTTTATCAAATTAAAGGGGAAAAAAAGGGAGGTTTCTTTGGAACTTTTTGCCTAAGGCCAGAAATAAACTAACTCATTTAGTATATAATTTGTCTTCTTGTTCTTTTTCTTTCTTTGAAATGCTCTTTAGAGATAAAAGGCAAAACATAAAGCTGTCTCACCAGCTTGAACCAACAGTCAGCCAGCCAGTGAGTGTGAGAGGGGACTTCTGAATTCCATCTCTGAATCCTGCACACCCTCCTTCTTCTCACACTGTGGTCATCCACTGATCTTTACCTCCATGCAGGGGAAGATGTGGAGTGTAGGGAAGGGAAAGGAGGAATGGAATTTCTTAGTCATAGTTCTCAGGGTATTTTAGCCACAAAACTTATTTGTTTTAATTTAATGTTGTGCTGTGGGACTTCCTATTAAGACTAAAATACTTATTTTGTTCCAAATCTTATCTCTTATATTTTACAAGTAATGAAAAAGAAAAAAAGACTAAAACCTAAATTGTATACTGGACATATGCTATAAATGATGTGATGCTCAAAGGAGAATAATTTTGGAAACATTAGAGCTACTGAAATCATCAGAGATTATTTTACATGTATCAGCGTACTTTCCTGCTGCCCCAATCCTACTAGATTTTCTGAATAGACATTTGGATTGTTCAACCTTAATAATGGATTGGAATTTGAAACACTTTTATCTAGGATTAAAAATGATGCTGTAAAACAGTGCTTCCCTTCACAGATGGCTCCACCCATTAGGGGGCATTTTGGGAATGATTTGAAGGATTTTACTGATAATTACAATGGTAATTACTCCATTGACATTCTGTGCATCAGATAGGAATGTTGGACCTCTTCTTATCTGTGGAGCATGTCTAAACATTTAGGAATTTTTTCTTCATCATGTGTTAGTTTTGGAATAATCCTAGAAAAGGTATGTTTGCAAAAATAGTATGTATAAGGACGCGAGAACAGCTAAACACATATTATAAATGAACACAAAGTTTTTGGCAAGGTATAATGTATATAAAATTTTCTAGGAATAAATTTACAATGTAAATCAAGGAAAGAGTGTATATTTTTAAATTAAAACACTAAGTTGTTTCCACTGAACACTGAAATAACACCAGTTTTTTTTTTTATTTTTTTTATAGATAAAAATATGCACCATAGATGTGGCCCAACCCATTACCCTCCCTCTCCCTAAAACTCCCCCCTCCCTACCCCCTCCTTGGCCCTTTCCCCATAGTCTTGTGGTATAGTTGAGTTATAGCCTTCATGTGAAGGCTATAGTTTAGCTTCATAGTAGGGCTGAGTACACTGGATACTTTTTCTTCCATTCCTGGGATTGTTTTTTTTTTTGATCAACATAATTTAAGTGTTCCGTGGAAGTTAACCATGGGTTCAAGTGTGCTGTACCACACTTGATAAAAGTAAAGGTAAAAGATTGAAGAACACACTATTCTAGAGGATAGGGATGTAACAATGAACAAAAGTCCTACCTTACAATTTCCCAGAAATGTATCATCAAGCACAGATGGAAACAAGCCACTGTGAATGAGAACAGATGACAAGAAATAACATTTAGGCCCCTACAGTTTTTGTCATTACAATTATCAGATAGAAATATAAAATAACTAGATAGGAAATGCGTATAAGAAATAAAAGCTTATTCACAGGAATGAGCTAGGGCTCAAAAAGAGGAACAATAACAAATGTTTGTGAAGTTGTAGAGAAATTGAACCCATCATATGTTGCTGGTGAGATTGTAAAATGGTGCAGTCCCTTTGGAAAACAGTCTGGCAGTTCCTGAGACTGTTAAACATGTTGTTACTACTCGACCCCAGCCATTCTACTTCCAGGTGTATGACCAAGAGAACTGCAAAAAAAGCCCACACAAAAACTTACACACGCATGTTCATGGCAGCGTTATTCATAATAGCAACAAGTGAGAACAACCCAAAGGCCCATCACCTAGAAAGTAAATTTGGTATCTACATACAATGGAATATGATTCAGCCATAGAAGGAACAAAGTCTGATACATGTATGAAACTTGGAAGCATTTTGCTAAGTGAAAAGAATCAAGTCATAAAAAGCCCTATGCTGTATTAGTCTGTTTATGTGAAAAGTCTAGTATAGGTAAATCCATACAGACAGAAAATAGATTAATGGTTTCCAAAGGCTAGGGATAGAGGGAATTAGTAATGACTGCTGCTAGGTACAGGGTTCCTTTTAGGGTTGATAGAAATGTTGAGGTTAAATAGTAGTAATGGTTGTACAACAAATATACTAAACAAATATATTTGTTGTACAACAAATATACTAAAAAGTAATGAATTGTATACTTTAAAAAGAGTAGATTTTCCCTGGTTTTCTAGTGGTTGGAGGAAAATAGGTAAATTTTATGGCATGTGAATTATCTCTCAATATAAAGCTATTACTTTTTTAAAATAAGCAAGGCAAAGAGATTACTGCAAATGAACAAACGTACGTGAAAAAGAAGCACAAAGAAACTTTAAAGAGCTTAACAATTTATTGAGATTAATGACTCAGTAGGCAGGATGGACTAAAGATTAAGTATAGTTGAATGGTGAATTATTAAGTGGGGAAACAGGTCTGAGAGAATTACCTAGAATGTAGCACAGCAATTAGAAATGAGAAATATGAAAGAACAGTTAAGAATGAAAAGATATAGCCAAAGCAGTCCTATGAGTGTAGCTCATAGCAATAAACATACATCAGAGAAGCAGGAAGACTTCAAATGAACAATGGTGTGCTTCAAGGAACCAGAAAAGCAAGAACAAACTAAACCCATAATTAGTAGGAAATAAGTAACACAGATCAGAGTAGAAATAAAATTGAGACCAACATATAGAAGATCAACAAAAGGGAAAGCTGATTTTTGAAAAGGTAAATAAAATCCACAATTCTTTAGCTAACCAAGAAAATCAGAGAGAAAATCCAAATAAACAGAATTAGATACAAGAAAGACGATGTGGCTCCGTGCCTGTAGCTCAAGCGGCTAAAGCGCCAGCCACATACACCAGAGCTGGCAGGTTTGAATCCAGCCCAGGCCTGCCAAACAACAATGACAACTACAGCCAGAAAATAGCTGGGCATTGTGGTGGGCGCCTGTAGTCCCAGCTATTTGGGAGGTTGAGGCAAGAGAATCGCTTAAGCCCAGGAGTTAGAGGTTGCTGTGAGCTGTGATGCCACAGCACTCTCCCCAGGGCGACAGCTTGAGGCTCTGCCTCAAAAAAAGAAAGAAAGAAGACGTAACAGCTGAGACAGAAATACAGTCAGAGACTACTATGAACAACTATGGGCCACCAAATTCTTTCATATGAAAACGTATGAGAAATGGGTAAATTCCTTAACACATTCAATCCACCAAGACTGAACACTGAAGAAATAGAAAACCCAAACAAACCAATTGCAAGTTGAGATCAAAGGTGTAATTTAAAAGTCTCTCACCAAAGAAAAGCTCAGAACGGGAGGGCTTCACTGCTGAATTCTCCCAAACATTAAAAGGACTAAAGCCAATTCTACTCAAAACTCTCCAAAAAAATTGAACAGGAGGGAATACTTCCAAACTCGTTCTAGGAGGCCAGCATTATCCATGTAACAAAACCAGACAAGGACACAATAAAAAAAGACAACTAAGGTTAGTTTCTACGACTTTGTGACTACTTAAAAAAAAAAACCCCAAAACAACAACTATATGATATCACTGATGAACATGGTTGCAAAAATCCTCAACAAAATCTAGCAGACAGACTACAGTAGCATGTTAAAAAGCTCATCTACCAGGACAGCGGGATTCATCCCAGGGACGCAAGGATGTGTCAGCATAAGCAAGTCAATAAATATGATATATCACATTACCAGAACCAGTACAAAAACCAAATTGTCATTTCAATACATACTAAAAAACATTCAATAAAATTCAACATCCTTCTATGATAAAAACTGTCAATAAACTCAGTATAGAAGGAACATACCTCAAAATATTAAAGGCCATATATGCAAAATCCCCAGCCATCATACTGAATGAGGAAAATTGAAAGCCTTTCCTCTAATATCTGGAAAAAATAAGGATACTTACTTTCACCACTTTTGTTGATGATAATACTAAAAGTCCTGGCCATAGCAATTAGGCAAGGCAAGAGAAAGAAATAAAGGGGATCTAAACTGGAAAGGAAGAAGTCAAGTTAGGCTTGAGTGCAGATGACATATATAGAAAAACCTAATGATGGCTTGGCACCATAGCTCAGTGAAGAGGGTGCCAGCCACATACACTGAGGCTGGTGGGTTCCAGCCTGGCCAGGCTTGCTAAATAATGACAACTGCAACCAAAAAATTTAGCCTGGCATTGTGGCAGGCGCCTGTAGTCCCAGCTTCTTGGGAGGCTAAGGCAAGAGAATTGCTTAAGCCCAAGAGTTTGAGGGTGGGGGAGAGTGGGAATGAAGAGAGATTGATTTGTGGGTTCAAATCTACAATTAGATAGACGAAAGAAGACCTCATGTTCAATAGATCAGTAGTGTGAACATAGTTAACAATCTATTGTGTGTTTTAAAACAGCTAGAAGAGAATAATTCTAATACTCCTGGCATAAATAAAATATCAATATTTAAGGTAATGGTAAATATTTAAGGTAATAGTATCCAATTACCCTGATTTGATTATATGAATGTATCAAATTATCACATGTACCCTGAAAACAATGTTATATCTATTATGTGTTGATAAAAAATTAAAAATTAACATGATAAAAATAAAATAAAGCATGAGTGGTTCAATAATTATTGATGAAATTGAATCACTGGCTTAAAAAACTCAAGCCTAGACGGTTTTCAGGCAATTCCTGGCAGATTTTTAGGGAACAAATTACAAATGCACCTCAGTTTAGGATGGAATTGTGTCTTGATAAACCCTGATAAGTTGAAATATTGTGAAGTTGAAATGCATTTAATACACCTAAACTGCCAAACATCATACTTTATCCTAGCCTACCTTCAACATGCTCAGAATACTCACTTTAGCCTATAGTTAGGAAAATTCAAAATTCAAATTCACTACACTACAAAATTTGAAGTATGGTTTCTATCAAATGCAAATCTCTAAAGTCTTTATGATCATAAAGACAAAAGAAATCATAAGTTGGGAGCCATCTGTATTCTAATTTTATACAAACTCTTTTTGAGACAGAGTCTCATTGTGGCTCTCCATGGAGTACTATGGCATCATAGCTCATGGCAACTTCAGACTCTTGTGCTCAAGTGATTCTCTTGCCTTAGCCACCCTAGTAGCTGGGACTTTAGGAACCTGCCACAATGCCCAGGTATTTTTAGACACGGAGTCTTGCTTTTGCTTGGGATGCTTTTGAACTCCTGACCATTCCGCCTGCCTCAGCCTCCCAGAGTGGTAGGATTATAGGCGTGAGCCATGGTGCCTGGACTCGACTAGTTTTAAATCAAGTTTCCTTTACCCTCATATAGAATTGGGTAGTCATTGCAGGACTATTTACAAAGAAATGGAGGCTACCAAATGTCCAATTCAAATGTTTGAATTGCATCTTTTGACATTTCTAAGTTTATTCCTGTAAGCCTAGCACTCTGAGAGGCCACAGCTGGTGTATTGCCTTGAGCTCAGGAGTTGTGGTGGACACCTGTAGTCCAAGCTACTTGGGAGGCTGAGGCAAGAGAATCACTTGAGCCCAGGAGTTTGAGGTTGCTGTGAGCTATGATGTCACAGCACTCTTTGGAGGGCAACAAAGTGAGACTCTGTCTCAAACAACAACAACAAATTAGTGGAGACTATATGAGAATGAAAGTAACAGACCAGAATCTCTTATGAACATGGATAGAAATATTATTAAAAAAATACGAACAAACTGAATTTAACAGTGTATAACAAAGAATTTATCATGACTAAGCTGGATTTATCCCAACACTATCAGGATGATTTAACATAAAAATCCATAACTTTAATTGAGTTAAAGGAGAAAATTTATACGATTATGTCAATAGATGTAGTAAAGGCGTTTGGTAAAAGTCAACATCCATTCATGACAAAAGCTCTTGGTAAAGCAGAAACAAAATGAAACTTTCTAACATTTTAATGTTAAGATGTTATTTTTTCCAAGGCCTACAGTAGTCATCATTCTTAATGATAAGTCATTGTGAGCCTTGTTCCCTTAAGAGCAGAGTAAGACCAAGATGTCTGCTATCACCTCCTTCTGTTCAATAAGGCAAAGTAGGACTGGTATAAGAAAAAAAGAAACAACATTGTGATTATTTGTCATCCATATAATTGTATATATAGAAAACCCCCAAATAATCTACAAATTATTAGAATTACAAGAGTCCAGCCAGATTGTTAACTACAAAAATATAAAAACTGGAAGAAAGTATTTGTGACACATGTAACTGACAAAAATTAATATCCAGCATATGGGTGTGTATCTTAAATAAGAAAAAGACAAACCAGTAGAAAATGAGCAAAAGACAAGAATAGGCATTTTACCTAAAAAAGGAAACATAAATTACCAACAAACATGAAAAGATTCTTAACTTCATTGACAATCAGGTAAGTATAAATCAATGCTACATGGTCGGTGCCTGTAGCACAGTGGTTACAGTGTCAGCCACATACACCGAGGCTGGTGGGTTCGAACTCAGCCTGGCCCAGCTAAACAATAATGACAACTGCAACAAAAAATAGCTGGGCATTCTGGTGGGTAGTCTGTAGTCCCAGCCACTTAGGAGACTGGGGCAAGAGAACCCTAGAGTTTGAGGTTGTTGTGAGCTGTGACACCACAGCACTCTACCGAGGGCAACATAGTAAGACTCTGTCTCATAAAAAAAAAAAAAAAAATCAATGCCACAATAAGGTAGCATTTTATGCCAACTCTATTGGCAAAAATTAAGAAGCTTAGTAACACCAAATGCTGGTGAAGATGTGGATCAGTGGAACCTCTTATATACCACCAATGTAGTGTAAATTGGCACAACTCTGAAGAAACACTTTGGCAATATTTTGCTAACTTGAATTAGATATATTGTAGGGAAATTCTCACACATGTATAAGAATATTCATTGCAGGACTACTTACAAAAAAATGGAGGCTACCAAACGTCTATTGATAGAAGACTGGAAAAGTAGAATATTTGCACAGTGAATGTACTACAACAACATACCTCAACCTGGTCAAATATGATGTATGAGAAATGGAGTTGTGGAAGACTAAATCAAGTCAAACTTTTATAAAGCTAAAAAAAGTAAACTAAATATTTTGTTTAGTGATACAGATACATGTGATAACATGACATTTATTTATTTATTTATTTAGAGATAGTCTCACTCTGTCACCCTGGGTAAAGTGCCATGGTGTCATAGCTCACAGCAACCTCAAACTCTTGGGCTTAAGTGATTGTCTCACCTCAGCCTCTTGATTCGCTGGGACTACAGACACCAGCCACAACACCCAGCTATTTTTAGAGCTGGGGGTCTCGCTTTTGCTCAGGCTGGTCTTGAACTCCTAAATTCCCAAGCTTAAGCAATCCACCCACCTCGGTCTCTCAGACCATAGTGCCCAGCCTTAAAAGGACATATTTTTAAAATAGCTGGGTGTGGTGGTATATACCTGTAATCTCAGCTACTCAGGAGGCTAAGGTGAGAGGATCGTTTGTGCCCAGGAATTCATAGCCACTGTACTGCAACCTGGGCAATATAGTAAGACACCATCTCTATTTAAAGAAAAATTGAAAGGAAAAAGTTCATGAAAATGTTCAATATGAAATTCAAGCTAGTTTTACCTTTGGTGAGGAGGTAGGGCAAGATAAGAAAGGGACCTGTGGGGGATGAATCAATAGGTAATTCTGCAGTTCTTAAGTTGGATGATGGGGTTTTGTTTGTTTGTTTTTGAGACAGAGTCTCAAGCTGTTGCCCTGGGTAGAGTGCTAAGGCGTCACTGCTTACAGCAACCTCAAACTCTTGGGCTTAAACAATCCTCTTGCCTCAGCCTCCCAAGTAGCTGGAACTATAGGCGCCCACCCCAAAGCCTGGTTATTTTTTGTTTGTTGTTGTTGTTGGTTGCAGTTGTCATTGTTGTTTGGTAGATCTGGGCTGGATTCGGACTCGCCAACTCCAGCGTGTGTGGCTGGCACCCTTAGCTGCTGAGCTATAGGTGCTGAGCCGGATGATGGGGTTTGAGTGTTCATTTTACATCTCATTTGTTCTTCTGATGTGTCAAATACTACACAGTATATTAAAAGATTTTAAGAGGCCTGTAGTTTCTCTCTCTCACCACTGCATGGCAGGCTAGCATGCCAGTAAAATAAGTCCTGCGTCGGAAAGGCTGGTGAAAATGCATATGTACCCCATAAAGTAGTAATATTTGAGCAGCATTCTAATTTCTCCATAGGGATATATATAACACAGGGCTTTATGTTCTCAGAGGGCTTAAATGCACAACCACAGCAGGTCAGATGTACATTGTGGTGGCACTGCAGCCATTTGTCCAGGATTTGTTCGTTCTTTTGCCTGGTTATATAACCATTTTTGCAAACTTAGAAGCATATCTGCTTGAATGTTCATTCTTCTTTCTCAGAATTTTCCAGTATTTCTAAATTAATAAGATGGAACATGAGGATAGTCCTTCATGGTAACTGACACATCTAACTTCCCCCCCCCCCTTTTTTTTTTTTTTTAAAGAAACTAGCAATGAAAAGATTTATTAATTCAGGACATGAGTTCTGTCAATTATGCTAATATTAAGTATGATATTACTCGTGAGCTAATGCTTGAGGAATTGCCATAACATAGAGACTGCACAGTTTACAACTATAATAAATATGGTTCCTTCATAGCAGAGTCCAAACTTCCTCTTGTCCTTCTTGATCGCTGTTATGATTTACCATAATTCACTAAGAAACATCTTCAGAATGTCACAGGGAGTGGTGTCTAGCAGTACAGGTTTCCCACAACGCTTTGAATATTCAGTTATTAAGACCGAAGCTTCCTCTATGCTCAAGTCATTTGCCACATAGTTTACTAGTTTGGTGGTGATGTTGGTATTCGTCTTATGTAATTTCAATACTTGGAAGTATTTTGTCTTTGCCAAAATCCCAAACTCCTTCTTATTTATGATATATTTATTTTTTAATTTTTTTTTATTATTGTTAAATCATAGCTGTGGACATTAGTGCAATCGCCTGTACCCATTCTAAGATGCACCGTAGATGTGGCCCCACCCTCCCTCCACCAAAACCTCCCCCCTCCCTTCCCCTTCCTTGGCCCTTTCCCCATAGTCTTGTGCTATAGTTGGGTTATAGCCTTCATGTGAAAGCTATAATTTAGCTTCATAGTAGGGCTGAGTACATTGGATACT
>CAUYPK010136616.1:0-15068 GCA_963574355.1 Loris lydekkerianus | reverse complement strand
GTCCCTCCTCAGAAGCAGCATAACAAAATCCAAACTTGGCAAAGAGCCACAGTATACAAAATAATGATAAGAGGCAAAGAGCCGAAATTCATTTTGGCCGGGAGCCGCATGCAGCTCTAGCCGCGTGTTCGCCACCCCTGAGCTAGAGGTTGCTGTGATCTATGATGTCACGGCACTCTACTGAGGGCAATAAAGTGAGACTTTGTCTCATAAAATAAAATAGAATAAAATAGAATAAAATAGAATAAATAGAATAAAATAAAATAAAATAATTTTTTTTTTTTTTTTAAGAAAACATTTTTTATGCCTTGAATTCTTTTACATTTATTAAGATTCCTTTGATTGTCTGCAGTATGGTCAGTATTGGTAAACATTCCATGTGATTTTGGAAAAATAAATATCCTGCTACTATAAAATGCAATGTCTTGTCAATAGTACTTGGGTCAGGTGGCTGACAGTGCTGTTCATGCTCTCTGTACTCTTGCTGATTTTCTGTCTACGCTTGTTTTATCGATCATAGAGCTGTTAAAATCTCTGCTTTAATTTGAGTTTGTCTATTTGTCCTTGCATTTTTATTAGTTTTGAATTTATGTATTTTGAAGCAAGCTCTGTTATTAGGTACATAAATGTTGAGTATTTTTAATGTTTCTGAAATCTTCTTTTTTTTTTTAGAGACAGAGTCTTACTTTGTCGCCCTCAGTAGAGTGCTGTGGCATCACAACTCACAGCAACCTCCCTGAAATCTTCTTTGTCTGAGATAGTTTCCCCAGCTTTCTTGTAACTAATGTTAGCCTTGTTTTTCTTTTTCCATCCTTTTGTTTTTAACCCCTTTGTGTTTTATCCAGTCTTTCCTATAGTTTCTAAAACATATCAAGTAGCTGTAGTAACTGTCTAAATGGCTGAGTACACTTTCTCACACCTGTAATCCCAGCACTTTGGGAGGTCAATGCACAGGATAGGAGTTTGAGACCAGTCAGGGTAACATTGTGAGACTTCTGTCTCTAAGAAAATTTTTAAAAATTCGCTGAACGTATAGAGTCCCAGCTACTCAGGAGGCTGAGATGAGAGGACCACTTGGGCCCTGGAGTCCAAGGCTGCAGTGAGCTATGATTGCACCACTGCACTCCAGCCTGGAGGACAGTGAGACCTTGTCTTAGGGGGAAAAAAAAAATCAAAAATTGTTTAAATGTTTTTGTCTGCTAATTCTTTCCTTTGTGTCATTTCTAGGTCAGTTTGTACTGATTGACTCATCCTCGTCATGGGTCATGTTTTCTTGCTTCTTTGCTTGTCTGGTAATTTTTTTTTGAGACAGAGTCTCACCATGTCGCCCTGGATAGAGTGCTGTGCCATCACGGCTCACAGCAACAAACTCTTGGGCTTAAGCAATTCTCTTGCCTCAGCCTCCCAAGTAGCTGGGACTACAGGTCCCCACCACAATGCCCAGCTATTTTGTTGTTGTTGCAGTTGTCATTGTTTTAGCTGGCGCAGGCTGGGTTGGAACCCACGAGCCTCAGTGTATGTGGCCGGGACCCTACTCACTGAGCTACAGACGCTGCCATTTGTCTAATAATTTTTGCTTGGATGTCAGACATTATTCTTTTTATCTTGTTGGTGCTGGTTCTTTTTGGATTCCTATTATTACTCTTGAGCTTTGTACTGAGATGTGGCTGTGTTCCTTTGGGAATAGTTTGGTCCTTTCAGTCCTCACTTTTAGCTTAGGGGAAACCAGAACATTTAGGCTAGGCCCAATTTTTGTTTCACTGTTGACAAGCAGTCCCTCTGAGCAGGCTACCTGGAGCCCATGAGCTACAGTGCTGTTTCTTTTTTTCTTTCGCTTTCTCTCTCTCTTTTTTTTTTTTTTTTTTTTTTTTTGAGACAGTCTCAATCTGTCTCCCTGGGTTGAGTGCTGTGGCATCATAGCCCACGGCAACCTCCAACTCTTGGGCTCAAGTGATCCTCTTCCTCAGTTTTTCTTTTTTTTGGGGGGGGGGGGGTGTAGAGACAGGGTCTCACTTTTGCTTAGGCTGATCTGAAACTCATGAGCTCGGGCAATCCACCTGCGTTGGCCTCCCAGTGTGCTGGGATTATGGTGTGAGCCACTGCACCCGGCTTGCCCTTAGCTTCTCACATGTGTGTGTTTGTATTAGTTTTCTAGGGCTACTGTAGCAAATTATTGCAAACTTAGTGGCTTAAACAACATAGATTTATTATCTTAAAGTTCTTGAAGTCAGAAGTCTGACGTGAGTCTCTTTGGGCTAAAATCCAGGTATTGGTAGGGTTGCACTCCTTGCTGGTGGCTCTGGGCAGAGTCTGTTTTCTGCTCTTTCAGATGTTGGCAGAATCCAGCTCTTTGTATCTGTAGGACCAAAGTCCCTGTCTTCTGGCCAGCTATAAACTAAGGGCTGCAAACTGAGCCACCCACATTCCTCATCTCAGGACCTCCTTCCTCAGTCTTCATAGGCTGCAGTGGTGAGTTGAATCCTTCTCATGACTCAGATTTCTCCTCTTCCCTTTTCCAGTCTCTTCTCCTTAGCCCAGTGGGAATGTTCTCTGCTTTTAAGGACTTATGTGATTAGGTTAGTCTCACCTGGATAATCTTGGATAATCTCCAACCTCAAGGTCTGTGCCCTTAATCTCATCTGCTAAATTCCTCTTGCCATATGAGGGAACATAGTCTTAGGCTCTGGGTATTAGGGGACAGGCATCTTTGGGGCTATTACTCTGCCACCTTGCCAGCCAAGCAGTAACTCCTGAGTTCCTAGGGACCTCTGCAGTTCTCTGGAGTTTTCTCTGGGCAACTCTTTGGTGCTTCAGACGCCAGATGCCATGGTATCTCCCAGCTCGGTGTCTTCACTGAGATGCACCACCAGGCCCAGGCCTGGATGTTCTGTCCAGGAGGTGAGCAGGGCCCTTGCTTCCTGCCACTTGGGGCTGACAGTCCTTTGTTTCCTGACATCTGTTATGCTGAGAGCTGTGGTTTCTTGTGTCTTGCCCAGGTCTTTAGTTGTCTTGGTGGGAGGTAGGTTGGCCCCTGTTGCTGTCATCTGGGCTGGGCAGCCCCTCACCCCCATGCAGGCCCCTGTTGCTGTCATCTGGGCTGGGCAGCCCCTCACCCCCATGTAGGCCCCTGTTGCTGCTCTCATATAGTTCCTGTGTGGGGGTGGGTTTCACCTTGTGTTACCCCAGAGACAGGTTGCTCTTCCTGGCTCCACCTCACAAACTCAGTGCACATGTGGGACGTGGGAGCTGGTGCTCCATGTCAGGCGTGCCCTCACCTGGGAGGTGTCATGTGGCTTTTCCTGGTATCTGCCACCAGTGCATCCTCTCCCCTGCCTGACAGCCAGGCTCTGAACCCTTTTGGCTTTGAACCCTTCTGTGGTGTGGGGTCTTTTCCCTTCTTCTTATAGTGCCACCAAGAAAATACATGTTTTTTAAAAAAAAAAAAAGAAAGAAAGAAAATACTTGTTTTTATCTCTTGTTTTTCTTCCTTTCAGGTGTTTTCCAGGAAGAAGGGAAATGCTGTCTGGCACCACCATCTTTAAACCAGGCCTCACCATTGGCGTTCTGTCTTCCCAGGCGTCCTAGACACTTTTGGTCTGTTAATTTTATCTTTTTTTTTTTTTTTTTTTTTTTTTTGGAGTCTTTGGTCAGGGCTGGGCTTTTACCTGCCACCACCGGCATATGGGGCTGGTGCCTTACTCCTTTGAGCCACAGGCGCTGCCCTAATTTTATCTTTTCTTGTTTTTTAGTTCTCTTATGGTATTTTCTGCCATTCTTTAGGGTTTTTGTGGGATGGGTGAGTGCCCCTTGCTCACGTCCAGCTCAAAACCTATACTCACAGACCTGTCCCTCTAGTGTGCAGTGGTGAGACGTACTGCCTGCTCACGAGGTCTTGGTGCAGCTCCTTTAGCTTCCCTGAAACACCTGAGGAGGGAGTGAAGGAGGGAGGCAACTGAGGGGACGTAGCGGCTGCTGGAGCCCTCAGTGAGCCAGACGACGCAGCTCTGGGAGGGGCCGGCGTCCAGCTGAGGGTGTGCTGACACACAACAGAGGCCAACCCAACTTGCCTATTTGTGGACATGATTCTTTGAGATGAGCTATTGCACATGGCGCTTTAAGAGTTGATATCTGAAAGCTATGTGTCCACCCCCTGCTCTCACAGAGGGAAGGAAGAGGGAGATGCCCAGGTGGAAGCAGCGGCCTCACTTACCCTGAAGTTGTGGGGTGAGGACTGTGGGCCCAGGCCCCTGTGGGCCGCCAGGTGCTCAGGAGGGCCAGGAGCTGGTAAGGACGGCAGTGCCTCTGCCTCCCCTGTATGGCTCGGGCAGAGCGCAGCAGAGATATTTCCCCAGAACAAACCCATTTAAATTATGCGTTTTCCACAAAAAAATGATAGCAGCCCGTAAACGTAGGTATTGTGGAGGCTTATGAATTAGCTCTTGTGTTTTTTTGTTGTTCCAGGTTAGAGAAGAAGCTGTGCCTGTTCATACTGGTCCAGAGGAAGCTGAGACCACAGAAATGACTGAGGCCTATGTGAAGAGTGAGTGCACGGCTCTCGGGGCTGAGAGCCCTGGGCAGGGGCTGGGAGGCCCTGTGGTGCGTGGAGCTGCTCTTGTGAGATTGGTCTGGTGAGGTTGGTGCAGACCTCATGCCCGCTGGTTTTGAGTCTGGGGCTCGACAAGTATGTGGTGCTCAGTGCATGTGGGGCAAAAGGGGGTGGCTGAAGGAGCTTGTCCTCTCCAAGATTTCCTAAGAGAGAAGGCAGTTCTTCAGTCTGCTGTAACAAAGTACCTTTGACTGGGAATTCATGAATAGCAGATACTTCTCCCAGTCGTAGAGGCTGGGAGTCCAGGGTCAAGGTGCTGGCAGATTTGGTGTGTAGTGAGAGCTGTGCTCTGCTTCATGGTGACATCTCTTGCTTGGTCCTCACACTGGGAGGGGACAAAGGGACTAGGGCCCTACCTCATGCTTTTATAAGGCATGAGTCCCACTGGTGAGGGCAGAGCCCCAAACCCCCACCTCTTACTATCATCACCTTGGGGCTAAGTTCCAGCTTGTGAATTTTGGAGGGACGCCAAAAGTCAGGCCAGAGCGGTAGGGACCCAGCATGGGGGAAGCCCTGCCCCAGTTCTCTCTGCCCTCCAGAGCTCCATCTAAGGGTGAGCCACATCATGGGGCTCCCTGAGTGCTGCTCTTGGGTGCCCTGATCTTGAGGGACCCAAAGAGACTGGGAATGGCATGGGGGTGCTGGTAGGTAGAGACGGGGTGACAGACAGAGTCTGTGGGTACAGGCTGCTGCCCAGCAAGGGCAAGGCAAAGGAACAAAGATGTGAGGATCGGGAGGAAGGAGCACACTCTCCACAGATGGCAGGCCCTGTCTGCACACGTGGGCCCCAGGCGCCACATTCGAGGCATAGCCCCAGAAGCAGGAACAGGTGTGCTTTGGAGCAGGCCAGTTTTGACTGCTGGGTTGAACTTGGTCTTAGATACAACCACATCTTGAGACCGGCTTATTTGTTTTAGTGTTGAACCTTGGAAGTCCAGCTCCTGTGCAGGAGCCGAGGCCCACACCCGTCTGCAGGTGCCTCCTGCGGGTGTGGGCGGCACAGTTGTGCCATTACTGCAGCAGGAGTGGGACATCCCAGCTCAGACCGGAGGGTCTTGGGTGGGAGGGGCAGCCAGTCAGCACAGGTGCCCACTGCCTGGCTGCCCTGTACTGAGCGCAGGGCCAGCAGTGCTGTGTGTGGTCATTTCCTTGGATCTTAACAGGTTCTATCAGGGTGAGTGGGGGATGGGGCGGTAGCTTTGCATCTTCATTTATGTTGCGCTGCTGGTGTCCCTGGTCCTCTGCTCCATGCCGACCTGTCCAGGCATTACATGCAGGTGTCAGGGTCATGGAGAACTCCAGCCTATGCTGGAGCAGAACATAAGGGGTGCTGCTCTGCTCATGGACCTCAGGGTACCACCCTTGGAGGCCTGGCTGGTGTGAGCTGATAGCTTTGAGGAAGCACAGGCTAAAAGGTCATGGCCAAAGCACCCCATGGTACCTGCAGGGCCTGGACTGTGCCCTCAGCATCTCCGGGTTCAGTGGTGTGTCTCAGTCAGGCAGCTTTTCAGTGGCAGCGGGAGCCTGAGCCCCCACAGCCCTCATACCTGACCACCAGTGCATCTGACCCTTGTGACAGCTCAGGCATGGCGGCCAGGGTAGTGGAATGGGCACACCAAGAGAGGTGTCTGCAGGTCAGTGTGGCCTTGAGGGCTGCACCTGTAGCCATCGGGATGTTGGGTGTGGCTGTGATGGGAGGTGGACAGGCCCATTGACTGAGGCATTAGGCCAATGGCAGTGCTGAGCCTATGGTCCTCAGTATCTGGCCAGTGTGTGCCCAGGTTGGCAGCCAAGGCATGATGGGAGTGCTCAGGCCTGAGTGTGCTAACCAGGTGTGATCACCACAGGGCTGTCCTGTGCCCTGTTGGGCGCCATCACTGACAAGGACCCTGAGGTGCAGGAGCAGGTGTGCAGTGCCCTATGCTCCATCGGGGAGGCGCAGCCAGAGGAGATGCTCCAGGCCTGTGAGGAGCACCTGCGGCAGCAGAGCAAGGTACCTCCCAAGTGATGGCAATGTCATCAGGGACTCCCTTGGGCCGGGCAGGATGGCCCCCATTGCAGGGCTGGGTACTTAGGACAGGTGACCTGCCTTGTCTCATCACATGTGGGATGTGGCAGTGTCCCCTGGTGAGGGACTGGACTGTGACCACGTGGCATTCACCCCATGAAGGAGGCTGTTTGCCTCTCATGCTGAATAAAGCAGGGATGGTGACTCTGCCAGGTTTGGTGCCCCCAGAACAGACTGTGCTCCCTGCCTGAGGGAGGAGGGCAGGTTACTTGAGAGTCTGGGGCCTCCAGCCCTGGCACGTGGCAGCTGAGCTGGGGAGCCTCTCAGGAACTCTCTTGAGCCCTTCAACGACTTGTCACTGACCTGAGCCCCAGAGCAGAAGTGGCTCAGAGCAAGCCTTCCATCAGGGATCCCACTCTGAGCTGGCAGTGGCTCAGCAGTCCTCTGCCGCTGCTGACTACGTGTCCCGGTTGAATCACTGTGTACATTGTTTTCTTTCTCAGTGCCTAGTTTGGGCTGTTCCTGGAAGGGGAAGAGACTTTTGCCATCTCTAAAGACCCCCCTTTTTTTTTTTTAATTGAGACAGTGTCTTACTTTGTTGCCCTCAGTAGAGTACTGTGGCATCATAGCTCACAACAACCTCAAACTCCTTGGCTCAAGCAATTCTCTTGCCTCAGCCTCCTGGGTAGCTGGGACTACCACGTTGTCTGGCTGTTTTTAGAGATGGGGTCTTGCTCTGGCTCAGGCTGGTCTCAAACCTGTGACCTCAGGAGATCCAACCACCTCGGCCTCCCAGAGTACTGGGATTACAGGCATGAGCCTCTGCGCCCAGCCAAGACTGTTATTCTTGTTGTCAATTTCATATTTTGATATGTGAGAGTATTCCTCTCTCCTCCTGTGACTGCTGTCTTCTGGGGACTATCCTAGTTCTGTGCAAACATCTACTCGCTGTGCTGTGGCCTTGCAGTACCTCCTGGAAAATACTTCCTCCTTTCCCCCCCTTCAGCTATCTTAGCTGTTTTATTTTTAAAACTATTTTTATTTATTTACTTTTTAGAGACAGTGTCTCAGTCTGTCACCCAGGCTGGAGTGTAGCGTGTCATCATAGCTCACTGCAGCCTCATTCCTGGGCTCAAGTGATGCTCCTGCCTCAGACTCCTGAGTAGCTGCAACCACCATCCTTGGCTAATTTTCTGGGGGGTTTCTTTCTTTTTTTTTTTTTTTTTGTGGCGTAGTCTCACTATGTTGCCCTCGGTAGAGTGCTATGACATCACAGCTCACAGCAAGCTCAAACTCCTGGACTTAAGCAATTCTCTTGCCTCAGCCTCCCAAGTAGCCGGGACTGCAGGCACCTACCACAACTGGCTATTTTTAGAGGCTAGATCTCACTCTGGCTTAGGCTGGTCCTGAACTCCTGAGCTCAGGCAATCCACCTACCTCGGCCTCCTAGAGTGCTGGGATTATAGGCAATCCACTGCCTTTAATTTTCTATTTTTTGTAGAGATGGGGTCTCCCTATGTTGTTCAGGCTGGTCTCACACTCTTGGGCTCAAGCGAGCCTCCTGCCTTGGCCTCCTGAAGTGCACCCCATCTCCTGAGTGTGAGGTGGAGGGAGCTTGGCCTGGTTTAGTCCCTGTAAAGGGAGCAACAGGCATGTGGAGCACCTGGGTGCTAGGCTCACCTCCTGGGACATCCTCAGTGGCTTCTGTCTTCAGCTGGCACATCCATACCGGGCGTTGGTCCTACGGGCCATGGAGATGGTCCTGAGCAGACACACTGGGGAGCTGGACAAGGACACGGCTAACATCATCATCCTCCTGGCCTCCAGCGAGATGACCAAGACAAAGGTAGTGGAGCAGGTCTCTTGGCCTTGAGATGCAGTCCTAGCTTGAGTAAGAAGCTTTTTTCTTTGGCCTTTCTACTCAGGAGTATTAAGAATGTGGGTTAGTGTCTGGCTGGCAGAGGGCCCCGTGGTCCTGTGAACCACCTTGCTGGGCTAGGGACCATTACCTCAAAATCTTCAAAGGAAGAAACTGAAGTTGTGAGCAAAGCACCTAAACTCTCATAGCAGATGTTGGGGTACTGGTGCCATGAGGCCTGGCAAGGGCTGTGGCTCTGCCCTGGGCGTGGCCTTCCTGGGGTGCTGGACACATCCATGAGGCTCCTGGCCCCTCTGCCTGCTGCAGTTGCCTCTTCCAGGTGTGCAAGCTTCTGGCAGAGTGCTCAGGAGGGAGCTGCATGCTGTAACTGGGGACACTTGAGTGCACAGCCAACTGCAGTGAAGGGCAGGACATCTCAACTTTGCCTATTGGAGATTTAGGGGCCTCCTTCTCTGATTCCCTGTGGTCTAGGAGCTAGTCTGCGGCTGGCAGCAGGCTGCGAGCAACGTCTTAGTGGCCGTGGGCAGGCAGTTCATCAACAGGGTGATGGAGGAGCTGCTGAGCAAGTTCCAGCCCGGGGTCTTGCCTCACTGCTCTGTTGTGCAGACATTTGCCAACCTCGCTGTTTCCAACGGTAGGTGACAGCTTGGCCCCCACCCTGTGTTTTCAAATGAGTCGGAGGGACTTGGAGGACTTTGCTGGCCCCGGTTCCTCCTGTCCCGCTGCAGACTTGTGGCTGCTGACCTGGCACAGCCCATGTGACAGCTCCTCTCTTTGCAGCATTCGGCATGGTCCCCTTTCTGCCGTCCATCCTGAGCACCATGCTGCCCATGCTGGGCATGGCCAAACAGGACGAGATGAGGGTGATCTTCTGCTTCGGTAAGGTGGCAGCCCCTCGTGCTTCAGGAGTATGGCTCAGGGCGCAGGCGGATCTTTAGGCTGTGGGCAGGGGCTTGGCAATGTGAAGGGCTGCTGGTTGAGCCTCTCCCTCTTGCAATTTCTGTCTGTTCCTAGGGTGGCCCCAACACATCCTGTGTGCCAGCAGAGGCCTGGATGTGCCTGGGTGGGACTTCCTCCAAGCCCTGACTTTCCATTTCTACCTGCCCTGCTCTCCAAGAGTGCCATTCCCTGGGCATCTCAGCGCCGGGGGCCAGGGGTACTCTCTCACCTCCCTCTGCCTGTCTATTACATTACCCACTGGGCAGGGGACCACGAGCCTATTGCCAGTGTGGGCCTTGGTGGCTTCAGCTGCAGCTGGAGCCTCCTGGGGAATGTGGCCGTTGGCTTGGGGGGTGTGCCTGATGGAAGGGGCGGAGGGTCAGCTTAGCAGAGTTTGGAAGTCCAGAGGCACAGTCCAGAGTTGGAAGTCCTGGGGGGTACCAGGCAGCCCTTGCAGCAACCCATAGCCAGGCCCTTCAGCGTCCTTGGTCCTAGTGCCTGTGACAGGAAGAAGGGCTGTGGCAGCTGGTGGGGAGGATGAGATCTTGTGCCCATGGGTTCTTGTCTCTTCAGTAAGCCCCAGCCCTTCTGGACAGTGGTCTATCCAGAGCTCTTGACCTCCTCCCTGGCAGCCAGTGTGGGAGGTGCCTGTCACAGGACGGGTGAGGGCTTTGGGCCCTCGCCGCTCTGCTCATGTTGGCTTTGGGGCCTGTCCCACAGCTCTAGGAGTCCTGCCTCTTTGGGGCTTCCATCCCATCACCCCTTCCTCATGGCCCTGTGTCCCCATATTCCCTTGCCCTGGTTCTTTTATACTTTGCCTATGGGGAGAGTCCTGGCACACTCTTTCCTGTCTGTGGTTGAAGTGATAGAAAAACTGCTTGATGCAGTTTTGGCTGAAAGTGGGATTGGTGACAGGGTCAGATGCTGCACAGAGCTGAGTGTGTAGGAGCAAGCCCTGGGTGTGGACCTCAGCCACGACGTGCAGACACCGCATGTGGGCAGGACCAGAAGATGGCCTTGTCTAGGCTCATGTGATGGACCGGGGATGGCAGCCCGTGGTATCCCTGCTGTGTGACTTCCTTGGCACCAGGGAAATACATGGTGTGAAGCCCTGGCGCTGCTGAGGCTCTGGGAAGAAACTGACTTGCAGTCTGACTCTCGGTGACCTTCCCCATGGTAGATTTAAAGCTCCTGCAGGCTCTGCCCTATTGACGCTTTCTCTCTTGCATAGACCTCATGGGTTAGCCAATAGAGACTCTTGAGAGACCCTCACATGAGGTGCGCTCCTTACCACATAGGACTGTCCTATTTGCATTTGGAGCAGGCAGTGGTCCTGTTAACTGTAATAGCTCTGGTCAGGCAGGGGAAGGCTGTGTCCACTGTGCATGAGGGCCAACGGTGGCAGGTCGGGCCTGAGGCAGCCCTGTGTCTACCTCAGGGAGGGAGTGGGTCCAGCCAAGAGCAGTGGCACTGTGCCAAGAACAGCAGCAGGTGTGTGTGCACCTTTGTCCCTGTCCAAATCTCAGGACACCACTGCTGGGCAGGAGAAGAGCCCCAGGGAAGCCCAGAGAGCCAGGTGCCTGGTTAGCCTGGCCGTGCTGTCCACAGGGCAGGTGGCCAGCAAATCCTGTTGTACAAGGAATGTCTCTGAGGGAAAATAGAAGCTGAGATTTCTGGGCCAGGTGCAGTGGCTCATGCCTGTAATCCTAGCACTCTGGGAGGTCAAGGTGTGTTGGATTGCTCACAGGTTCGAGACCAGCCTGAGTCAAAGCGAGACCTCTTCTCTAAAAATAGCCAGGCATTGTGGCAGGCACCTGTAGTCCCAGCTGCTTGGAAGGCTAAGGCAAAAGAATCACTTGAGCCCAGGAGTTTGAGGTTGCTGTGAGGTGTGACCTCACGGCACTCTACTGAGGATGGCAAAGTGAAAGTCTGTCTCAAAAAAAAAAAAGAAGAAGCTGGGCTGTGCCTGTAGCTCAAAGGGGTTGGGCGCCAGCCCCATATGCCGGAGGTGGCTGGTTCAAACCCAGCCCTGGCCAAAAACTGCAAAAAAAAAAGCCAAGACCTGGAGACGCAGATGGTTCAGGGAGAAGAATACCGGTAAGAAAGAGACTCTGTGGTCCTGTCTTCAGGGGAGTCAACTAAGGTGGCTGGGCCCTGCGGAGCCAGAGCATGTCCCTTGAGAAAGGTGTGTTCAGAGATAAGACTGAGCTTTTGAGAGCTGAAGATGTAACAGTAGAAATGGAAACATAATAGAAAATTGGAAGAGAAAGTTCAGGACAACCTCCAGGAAATAGAGCCAAAGTGCAGGATTGTGGAAAGTGGGAGAGAGAAGCCAGAACTAGGCTGGCCGCTCAGCCAGTGGCACGGCTCAGAGAACAAGTCTCACTCCGAAGGTGTTACAGACAGGAGGGTCGGCCACAGCCCCACAATAGATGCCTTTGCAGGGGATAATTGGTCTAGGAGGACAAGAGGAAACAGGCCTTTTCCTGAGTGCTGGCCAGCTCAGTGGACAGCCACAGAGTGTCCAGCGTGGGTGTTGTTTGAATGTGAGAGTAAAATAAAGGCTGTTTTAGAGAATCAGGAGCTGTAAAGGGTACTTCCTGCTGTGGCTCCCACAGTGGCTGGAAGGGTATCCTGCTGAGGCCTGTGGGCTGCAGGACGGCGTGTGGCACCGTGCTATCCTGGTCGGGAGTGGGGGGCCCATACTGGAGAACTGAGCAGACACAGCCTGGGGTGGTTGCTGTCTCCAGGGAGGACCCTATTGTGCAAGATAAGAGCAGCTGGGGGGCGCAGAGCAGGTGGGGTGGTGTTTAGCATTTGTAGGGGGGAGGTGCAGACAGCAGCAGCTCTGGGAGCCTGAGAGATGTGTGCGCATTAGCTGTGGAGAGAACGGTGGTGTTACCAAAGAGGGTCCGGCTGCCTGTCACTGTCAGCCAATATGCAGAGATGGGGAAAGGTCTACCAGTCTTTCTTAGGAGAAGGCCAATGATTTTGGAGAACAGTGAGAGTAGACTGTTCTGTCCTTCCATTTTCAAAACCACAATTTAATACATATAAGTGAAAAGCAAGAACCATACTAATCTTTATCTTAACAGTAATTGCCATGACCCATAATAAATAATAATTTACATAACCCACGACCCTTATAACAACATTCCAATTCAAAAGTTAATCTTTTAAATCAGTCACCCCCTATGACTCAGATGTACACCTTCAGGTTAAAGCTGAATTTACACAACAAGAATGGGAGACATGAGGTGAAGGGTCACGAAGGACCTAAACCGACCAGGCCAGCTGAGCTGTGTGGCCCTGACCCACAGCTCCATCTTATTCTTGCATGTGCTGTCAGTTAACTTGCAGAGAAGGGGGAATTGAGAGAATGAGAATTGCTCTTTTAACCTGTGTGTGTGTAAAACTTTGATTAAAAATCAAAACCTTGGCTCAGTGCCTGAGCTTAATGGTTATGGCGCCGGCAACATACACAGGGAGTGGTGGGTTCAAACCCAGGCCAAGCCTCCCAAACAATAATGACAACTGCAACAAAAAATAGCCAGGTATTATGGCGGGCACCTGTAGTACCAGCTACTTGGGAGGCTGAAGCAAGAGAATCACTTAAACCGAAGAGTTTGAGGTTGCTGTGAGCTGTGATGCCACGGCACTCTACTGAGGGCAACATAGTGAAACTCTGTTTCAAACAAATAAACAAAACAACCTAATAACAAATTGGGGGTGGGCTTCTGGTTCTGGCAATGTAATGGACGGTTCTGTTCACTTCAGAATACCCAGAAGTACTGATCAGTTTGACCATTCTTCTGACTGGAAAAAGAAACCCTAGGCTGATGAGGGCTGAGTGAGGGGCAAGGGGTCAGAGGTCTCTAGCTGCCCTGGGGTCACAGGGTGGGTGTGAGACAAGGCAGAGCCCATCTGGACCATACCTTCCAAGATCCATCTGCAGCCAAAGGGTGATGATGACCTGTGTGGGCCCTGGGAGTTGGTTCTTCTTTTAAATTTTCTCTTAAAATTCCTTCTCCTGAGAAATCACGGTCATGATATGTCCTCATGTTGACACAGGGTGCAGGTTTCATTTCTTTTTTTTTTTTTTTTAGAGATAGAGTCTCACTTTATTGCCCTCAGTAGAGTGCTGTAGCGTCACAGCTCACAGCTTCCAACTTCTGGGCTTATGTGATTCTCTTGCCTTAGCCTCCCGAGTAGCTGGGACTGCCACAATGCCTGGCTATTTTTTTTGTTGCAGTTTGGCTGGGGCTGGGCTTGAACCCACTACCCTCAGTATATGGGGCCAGCGCCCTACCCACTGAGCCACAGGTGCCGCCAGGGTTCAGGTTTCTCTCCACTTGACTGGGAAGCCTTAAGACTGAGACATGAGCCTTGAATGGGCCCAGGGGCCCAGCTGAGGGAGGCACCGTTTCTCAGGAGCTGAGAATGTGGCGTGAGGCTGGGCTGGGACAGCAGTGTCACTATAGTCTCGCATGTGGCAATGGCCACAGACACAAGCCAAATAGAGCGGAAGATGGCACATCACACATTCTCAGCTGTGGGATGTGGAGGAGCAGGTTGGGGAGAGAGAGAAGGGACAAATCGTGAGGAAAGGGCAAGACTCTGCAGAGATGAAGCCGGTTTGAAAAAGGACCAAACCAGATTTTTAGAAACAGGACTGTAACGCTTTCCATTGAAAAGCAGGTGGGTTGGAGCTGATGGCACGTGGGTTGAAGGGCACAGTGAATGCCAGTGGGGCCTGAAGACAGCTGGGAGGCAGTAGGTGGCAGGCACGCTCACTCGTGAGTGAGGAGTTTACACTTGGTTGTGTCCCCTCAAAATGAAACACATGAAGTGGCCACCTGGAGCACCGTGCCCAGAGCCACAACCCCCTGGCCATTGACCCCCGCTCCTTCCCCTTCACCTACCACCAAGACAGCAGGCAGGAGGGCTGTCCCCCATGGGACTGGACAGGGCAACCTGGCCTAGCACAAAGATCCCAGCATGCCCATAGGTGGGGGTGGGAGTGCCCTTTGCCCTGTGAGGGAGGGGGTCGCACTGCTGCATAGCCGTGGGGTAGCCACCACAGGTGTGAAGGTGCTTTGACCCCAGTCTGATGGTGAGCCCAGCGGGTTTCTCCTGTTGGACCAGTGGCCGTGCAGACAGCACCCCAGATTGCTGACCTGAGCCTTCCATTGGCAGCAGCCGCGTGACCATGGTGCACACCCTCTCTGGCCTTGTGGCTTCATGGGTGTGCAGGAGTGCCAGCTGAGCCTGGTCTCGTGTATGACCTCTGTCACTGTGTCTGGCCTTTGTCCCACCTAACCAGAACTGAGCAAGGCAGGAAATACAGGAGGAAATCAGTACTTCAGAAATGTAAAAATGGCCCAAACAATTACCATATATACTCGAGTATAAGCCGAGGTTTTTTCGGCACAAAATTTGTGCCGAAAACCCCGAACTCGGCTTATACTTGGTTCATACAGATTATGATTCGGTGATTGTGATTTAGCTTGATTACCTGTTAAGCTACGGTTTTCTGCACTTTATTTAAAGTTTTTAAGTTGTTGCTAGTTTACAGTTTTTCTTTAGCAATAAATATTGAAAAGCATTTAACCTACTGATTCCTCAATTATTGTAAT
>CAUYPK010136615.1:0-25257 GCA_963574355.1 Loris lydekkerianus | reverse complement strand
GAGCGCAGCATGCGGCCTCCGGGCCAATTAGGGTTACTTCCTTAAACTTGTTTATCATTAAAGCCGCAGGGGATGTACTTCCTCTCAGCGCGATGTTGTTACTCAGGGGCGTGCCGGGCCCGGGCACGGCCCCTGACACTCCTGTATTGTAAATGGGAGAAATGGCCCAGGCGTAGACCTTGGCTCTTGCCTGTGTTTTCTCTTCACTCACACTCACAGCTGATCCTTTCTTCCACTGGCTTTATAACATCCTGTCCCCTCTCCCCACTTCCCTTTAGACTGGACCACTGGGATAGATGCCTTATAGGTCTACCTCCTATATCCTCTTCCTCTATGTTTTTCTTTACATACTCCTGCCAGAATGTGTCCTTTCTAAAAAGTCTAATTACATTAATTTCCTGTTCATAAATCTTCAGTTTATTTACATTGCTTACAGGAGAAAGTTAAAATTCTTTTATTTGGCATTTAATACTCTTCACATTGGCCTCAACTTGCCTTTCTGACCTTAATTTCCTTTATTAGTCTCTTTGCTGAACTCTGAACTTTAACCAAATTGAATTATCTCCTACTGTCTTTCTACTTGTGGATTTTTAAACCCAAACATATTTTTTGATGTCTTTTTACCACTTATCCTAATGCCATTTGTCCAGTTTATCAAATCATACCCATTTTTCAAATTCTACGTTAAAAGTAGCTTCATTTATAAAATTTTTACTTCGTCCCATCATCCAGAAAATGTATTTCCTTCTATGAATTCTCCCCCAAAGAGTACGTGTCATGTAGAGGGTGGCCATAAGTTCATGTGCAATTTTAAATTACATACTTTTTAAAATTGCACACAGACTTTCTGGCTACCCTGTATTATACTTTCTACCCACTGGTTTCTGAAAGCATTATATTTTGTTATTTATTTTTATACTACATTACCATGTGCTTTGTGCCTTCTTTTTCTTTGAATCTTCATTGTGTTTCCACATGATAAGACATTATTGTTGAATGAATAACTCAGTGAATGAATTGATCATTCGCTCAATAGAAGATAGAGACTCTTAAGATAGAGTGTATCTATCTTAAAAACTTCATGATTCATCCAACATTGGAGTAAAGAGCAGGGATTTGCAGATTCAGGCCCTCACTAGTATTGTATAAGCTATCACATCAATGCTACTTCTGTTTACTCATCTAAAAAGAGGTACTTAGGCACATTATACTTACCTTATAACACATCAAGATGCAATACTAATACATCAAGCTAACCAGGAATCAGTCTGTTTCTTTCTAATTATACTTCACGAGGGCAGTTCCTACTGATCCATCTCACTGAATAGGTGGTGCGTGGTGTGGTACATACTTAAAGTTCCCAAGAGTGCAGTTGATCAATTGGGAAGCAAGGTGGACTTCTCCCTCTATTACTGTTAATTACATTAGACACAAACTAGATCATGGGTTCTGTCTTCTCTGTATGGTGTTAAAGATTTGTTTACTCACAGAGTTCTAAATGACAGAAGGATAATAAAAGTATACTATTCAAAATTAATAGTATCTATGGAATATAACTAGTCTATATTAATTAATAACTATTAATATACTATAGTATCTATGGAATATAATACTAACTATTAATATACTAATAGTATCTATGGAATATAACTAGATAGTCTATGGAATATAACTAGAATACAACTAGATAACTTTGTCAGTCGATAAAGAAGTATTTGTTATTAGAGGAAGTAAAAAATTCCCACCATGGTGTATTAGCATGTTTGTGAATTGTTTTTTGTTGAAAATCAGATTTATTTAGATTCTTTTGTAAAATGTGGCAAACAATTTGGGCTGCAACTCATTTTATTACAAGGTCCTTCAATTACAAGGTCCTTCATTGTTCATTTGGGCAAACTTGGGTAAGTTATTTCACTTCACTGGGCTTCTTCTGTTTTCCTGTTCATAAAGTTAAAGGACTCAACTAGGTGATATCTAAGACTTGTTCCCCATCTGAGTATCTGGGTCATGTCTCACTTTATGCAGAGAATGAAGGACAAGTAGGTACGCTAAACCCACCACTGCAAAGTCAATGTTAACCTGTGTGGCTGCCACCAGAAGTTTTTGTATTGGAAGACCCCCAGACGTCTCCCTCCTTACCCCAGATTAAATCCACATTACTCATGGCTTATACCAAGTCTGTGTACCGGGAAGAACATAAATCAACATCCTGGTGAATTAAACCTTCTTAGAAGCCACTGAACTATAAAGGAATTTTTTAATATAAAAATTATGCTATTTTCTTTTCAGAAATGGTTTAGGACTTCCCATCTTCTGGCAACGAAGTAGTTACAATATCCTAGTCAAAAGCATGAATTAATAATGGATTTATGAAGCCTTTCTTGTTTTAATGAGCGTCAGCAATGGTTGAATGTTCTATATAAGTTTTCATTTAATCTTTCTTTTTACATTTATGTTTATAGTAGTGCAATTTCAAGAACTTTACTGAGAGCCATGGTTAAATCATCTTCTCTATAGTAGTTGTCAGACCAGGGCAGTATTTTCTGCCAATATCTGATCTCTCCAGATTGCTTTAGTTTATTTTTCTTGTACTTCCTACATTCCTAATTGTGCTACCAGACTTGGCTTACTTCCTTCCTCAACAATTTTAGCAGTTATATTATAATAATGGCATATTAAAGCTTAAAAGGATCACAAATAATTTCAGTCAATCCTCTCATTTTACTGTCAAGAAAACTGAGGACCCAGGGCTGTAGAGATTTACTAGCTTAAGGTCACTGTATTCGCTGAGGTTTCCTAGAACATAGAGCCTAGGGCAGGTCTTAACCACTGAAGTTTTATTGGGAGGAAAACCTGTGTTGGTGAGAATGAGGGAAAGAGTAGATGGGGTAGGGAAGGATGAAAAGCAAATGCAGGACGCTGCAGGATCATGCTGACCACTGCTGCCCTGCAAGCTCAAAGGGGCAAAGCCGGTGATTGGACAGCACCAGGGCTCAGTTCAGTGAGACACCCGACAGCCACACCATGCCTCAAATACAATGTCAAAGAGGAGAAAGGAGAAAACTTTACCTACTAGACTGTTCTTCCTCTTTTTCTGTCTCGTCAAAGTTCACCCCATGGCAAGTTCACGGCCCCACACCTCCAGGTTGTGTTACTTGGCATCTATGGGGAAAGATAAATCTCACACCCTGTGGCACATTTTCTGGAAGGGTTGGTAGGAGCCAAGGCTCTGGCTGTGGCCTGGGTAAGCCTCAGGGGGCAAACACAAGGCCAGCCAAATGGAGTTGGTTGCTGTTTTAACTGTCAAATCAGAATAAGGGAAGGGCTGGGTATTTGAGAGACAGAATAAGGGAAGGGCTGAGTATCTGAGAGAAACTAAAGAAGGTGCTCACGTTGCTAAATGCTTCATAGGAGAAAAATCAGGACTACTAACCAATACCTTACACTAAATTTGAAACTCAGATTAATAACCACATATTTCAATCTGTCTTTCAAGATTCTCTATAATATAAATTTATCTTATTTTAGTCAGCTTATTACCAACTATACAGTTTCATGTGAATTAACATTACCGGCATCAAAACAACTCAACTATTGGGACTGAGAAGTAAGATCAGTTGTGCCAACATGACTTGACTATTTGTTCCAGGAAACGCTTGCCCAGATAGAAAAGAATGTAAATAAATGAAAAAATTCAAATATTTGCTTTAAAAAATTCCTGCAAACCCATCTGCCCAGGAAATTTTGCTCTTTTGGGCAAACAGCTTGTTTATCAAATAACAGTTTATCAATATTCTCTTCAAGACCATTCCTTGATGGATCCACCACGCCTAAAATATTATGTCACAGTCTTTTGCCTTTTAATCATCTACTTTGGAGGATCTGCTTTAAATTCCTGAGGCCAGATCTCAGCCTTGGAGATTAAACAATTAAATGACTCTGTTGCCCCCAAACCTACCAGAAGATAAGCATTTATACGTTTCATTGCAGTTGAAGTAAAAATGGGTAATTAATTCACATGAGCAAGGAAATCATTGCCTGAATCCAAAATGAAATCAGAAAAGACCCCAGTTGGAAAGAATATGATCAAATATCTGTTCAATTCTAAAAATTCAAAATTCACAATAAAAGCAAATTGAAAGAAAACAAATCTAATTAGAATCATATCATATCACCTAATTTTATTGTGCATATTCTATTTTATTGTATAAACTCATATTTTACACAAAATCTCTTCTCTTTTTGTAAAATAGCATGAAATTTTTCTTCAACAGTAGAATAAAATGAATGCTAGCCAGTCAGCATAAGCTTTGGGCTCTGAATCAGTCCATTGTATCCATGGGTTAATTTAGTGCAAACATCCAGCCATGGGGGATTTGATCATCCCAGAACTAGTGGAAATATTTTCTCTACTGTCTGCAGCTATATGAGCTAATGAATTTTGCAGATGGCAGTGTTAAGAAAGATGCTTTCTTCTTTGGTCACTGAAAGTCACTTATGCTAGTATGACACCAAATAGCCTTTGAAAACATAATTTTAAAATTGCTAACTAAGGTGGGGATCATGGAAGGTGAGTTGGGAGAAGGATGTTTCTTAGGTGTAGCCCTCTTTTTCAGGTCACATTCCCTGTTGTTCTGAGAAAAGCTCAGTATAACTTCACAACCACAACAATCACAGCAAAGGATTTATTAAAATTACTTATTTTTATATGTATTTATATAATCATGCAGCTTACTAACATACTAAAAAACAGATGGCTCTGATATAAATGTGGCATTCATTCAGACACAGAGAAAACTGCAAGTGGTCCAAGGAAGACCTAGGGTACAAATGGCGTGGAGGCGGAATTTAACTATAATGGCTACACTCTCGGAAGGCAGGGAAGGCTCTCAAGTCAGTCACATGGAGTAGCTAAGTAAAGGCAAAAATGTGGGCTTAATTCTGACCACTTCCAGAAACTAACTTAATAAGTCTATAAAGCTTCAATAGCCAAGGAGATTAAGATTTTGGTAAGGTGGATATTCCTCATAGCAACAAAAACATATGAAACCTGTCCATACAAACCCAACTAGAAATGAATAAAAACTATAAAATTACATGATGGAAACTATTGATCTGTACTAAAAGACATAAAAGAAGGCTTGTATGGGTATATGAAGTAAGACAATTAAATTCTTGAACTCATCCTAGAAAAAGTGCTATATACCTTATGGCTGAATATCAACACAGTCACCTTCAAAGCACATCCTCTGGGAAGATTTGCAGTGAGGCCAACACCTAGTCCACCCTTCAAAGCAATTTAAACTCTTTTTCTGGAATGGCCATCAGAGCTGTCATCTTACCATATACCTAGCAGAAACATATACCTATGTTCATTCATCCACTAGAAATGTCACTGTAAGATAGGAGTGGGGCGAGAGAGAGAGAATGACTAAGTTCCTATATTGAAAGAACTTAATATTGAAGGGATAATCAGTTTCACTAAATTCATCTATAAACTTAATGCCAATTAATATAACATCACCAAAAGAAATTTTGTAAGAATAAAACAAGAGAAAAGAATGACTAGCTTTCTCTTGCCTTATTAGCTATCAAACCACACAATAAAATTAGCATAACTTTAGGAAGTGTAGCATTAGTGCATAATCTATACATTTCACAGTGGAACAATTGAGCATGAAACAGAGACATGTCTACATGAAAATAGTACTTACGATAAAGGTAGAACTTAAGGGATATATCAGTCTCATTTAGCATTATGAAGTTTGATTTAACTTGAATATTTATAAATGAAATATACTGTCACTTCACTATGAAACTGGGAACTACAGTCAATAGGCATTAGTGGAAACATGGGTAAATTCATCGGAAAATGATCCTGTAGAGAATATCTTCAGATTAACATTCATTATTCTGACAACTACAAAGACATGCTGATCACTGTGGGGAGCACAAAAAAAGTCTTAAAATATACGATCTGCCTCCAGTGTTCAATTGAAAATGTTTCCTGGATGTAACCAAGAGAAACTGGAAAGATCATGATCTTATTTGAACCACTTTCTTTTATGTCTTTTAAATCAATTTCTTCTTCCTCATTTTCTTGCATTTCTTCTTCCAACTCAACGAAATCAAATGTTTTATTCTTTTTCTTTTCCTCCTAATGCTTGGTGATATTTTTGTTTAGAGGCTCATAGATTTACAGCACTCAAAAATTTAGAGTCTTACCCTGTCTGGCCTTTAAAAGTAGAGCAATACGAAAGCCTACCCTGACAATATGACAATTTGCCAAACCTTCAGCTCTAGGGAAAATAATTATCTGGTTCAACTTTTTATTTTGACTAGATAAAATAGGAAGGCTATGTGTAAAAGTAGTCCTAAAAATCACTGAAGTAAACTAGGAAGAGTGTTTCATTTTACACCACTTTATTTTTTTATTAACTCTTTTTACTACTTCAAGTTATGGTGACTGTAAAGTGTTGTACGATTAAATATATTTAGTGTCTTAACAACGAATATGAGTTCCATTATTCTCATAAGAATTTAGAAAGTAATTTGCTGGACTTCCCATGTATATCATTTTTTTGCATTCATACTCCTTCTAGAAAATTTCACGTTAACACTAGAGTATTTGTCATTGAAATAGCTCCAAACTGTTCTTTATCCTTTTAGTCTCTTAGACATCCAATCCACCTATATATTTTTAACTTCTACTTAATGTACCTGTTTTTTATGTTGATTCCCTTTGCTCATTAATCATCAGTGGCTCCCTATTATGAGGAGAATGAAATTTAAGATGTCTCGATCGAGCACTAAGGTCTTTAAAATCTGATCTGAACTGATCATAACATTCCTTACACAAAGCCTGATGACAACGTCCAGTCTTTAAATATCACATATACATATGTGCACGTCCTCATTTTGCACTTGTATCCAAATAATTTCCTCTGTGTCTCTCACATTTCTTATCCTTGACTGTGTACTTCATTTGAAGGCTACCTCAGGTCCTCTGCTTCCTATGACATTATCTTAAACACTTTTTTTTTTCCTTTAGACAGAGTCTCACTGCGTTGCCCTGGCTAGAGTGCCATAGCATCATAGTTCACAGCAACCTCCAACACCTGGGTTCAAGAGATCCTCTTGCCTCAGTTTCCTGAATAGCTGGGACAACGTGCATCTGGCACAACACCCGGATAATTGTTCTACTTTTTGGTAGAACAGGGTCTCACTCTTGCTCAGGCTGGTCTCAAACTCTTGAGCTCAGGCAATCCACCTGCCTTGACCTCCCAGAGTGCCATTTATTATAGGCGTGAACAATCCAGCCAGTCTATTAATAGCTCTTATCCATAGATAAGAGCTCCCCTGGAATGAATTGGGGTTTTTGTGCATTTGAAGCCTACAAAATACTGTCTTCCATCTGTGCACCCACCTGCCCATCCATTTAATAACAACGTATTAAAAGTGTGCTATTACCAAACATTAATCTGGGAAATAAAGTCCCTGCCCCATGGAATTCACATTTCATCATGGAGAGACAGAAAACAAGTGTGTGGGTGCACACATGTGCACTCGCCCGTGCACACACAAACACTCCATAAGCAGCATTAGCAATTAAGCAGAGTAAGGGCGTAAGAGTGACATTGAAGGTATGTGCACTATTTTAGAAATAGTGATGAGGAAAGACTTCTCCACTGAGGCAGTATTTGAGAAATGAATATATGTTACACAAAAGTAGCTTCAACCTTGCCTGAAAAGTATCTGCATGACTCCACAAGGAGAAAGTCATGGAATTACTCTTTTAAAATATGTAACTACCAGATTTATTTACAGTAGACTTGGCTTTTTTTCTCTCTAAATATATAATGGATCTAGTGAAATTTCACCTTGATTGAGGTCATGGCCCTGAGATAAACTACAATAACAGATGAGAGGGCTATCTGGGGTTGCTAAAAGACAGTCTGGGCCTATAGGGATGTGGTTGTGGACAACTGGGCAAGTGCTTTGTTTTCTTCTAAGCCCCATTTAGGAGAATCTATAAAGTTTCTCATCCTCACATAAAGACCAGAAAGAAGTGAGGGAAATATTTAAATATGCTTTGGCCATTGCTCTTCAAAGAGAAGAAGTGGTGGAGAGTGACAAACTTGGAAGATTACTTGTCTTCTGTTGTCTGCGATTTCTTTCTCATTGTGGTAAACGCTCTTTCTGGCCAGAGCATGGAAGAATCCTAATTTTAGCAGGTACCAAAATTCCAATGTATTAATTTGTAAATGTTGAGCAAATAAATGAAGTATCCCATTGCCCTCACAATGATTAAATATTCAAAAGGAGTTAATATATGCAAAGATGTTCAATGTAATTTATAATTATGGAAACAAGCAAGGAAACTAATGTATGGAGCCAATCAATGTAGTTTTCACTTAATTCCTTAGTTTGGGCTTGTCCTAAACTCAGTACTTTTCATTTGGCTATAGCACAAATGTGCTAAAATTGAAGGTATTTATTTTTATGTTTAAAATCAGTCCTTTTATTTTTCTAGGGTAAAATGTTTATTAGCAGGTTTATATTTCAAGCAAATCTAAAATGACTTAATTTAACCTTCAAAAGGAATTCTCTGCATGATTCTTTATAAAACTTAAAACTACTTTCTATTGGACCAAGCTGTTTGAAATCTAACAGTTCCTGAAATTACATCATTAGAAGTCATTGAAATGAGCCGCTGAAGCAATTTGCGAGAATTTTTAGAAATCAGAGGGAGAATTAGAGGCATTTTTTTGTATTTCCTATATTTCCTCTTATTTCTTTCATTTTGATAGTGAGTCACCAGGCTTGCTCACATCCTGAATTAATTTCTTTTCATCTCTCTTCTATGTTGAAGCTATCCATATAATTGTTAGTACGTCATTACTTCATTTTCATTTTTGAGATGACTGAACTGAGGATGAATGACTAGGTTTGGGACCAAGTTGTTAGCTGGAGTATACTTTGAGCTCTCAGCTGGAAAAAGACTAACCTGTAAGATGCTGTAATTACAATTTACAGCCCCTGACTCTGCAGCAGGTTGCTTGGCTACTGCTCATCCTCCTTGTACGATGATCTGTACTACTTCCCCTTTTGTGCTATTTCTCTTTCCACAAAGCTATCATCTGGATAAACCTCATTGTAACTCTTGTCTTCCCTATGTATGAAAATGAAAAATAATTCATGAAGAAAAGCCTCTATTCATTGTCAGAACTCTTTATTTTTAAAATGATATATTTGCTACATCTTTAATATTCGTTCAGTGCTATAAAATGTTCCCTACAAAATGATGCACACACAGGCTTGGACGCATTCTTGTGAGTAAGGCTTTCATGAAATGATTACACAGGCTGTTAGAAGACACCCTAAATTCAATGACCATCTGCCTTCTAGATGGCATTTTTCAGTAATTGACTCACGAAAAGAAATTTGTCTAAAATTCAGCAATATGTACAAATAACATTTAATAATATTTTTATTTCTACCAAAAAAGTTAACTACTGAAATAGTTTGTGGTCTTTTTGTTTTCCCTTGTATGATGACTGATATCAAAAATAATTTTATGGCTCGGTGCCTGTAACTCAGTGGTTAGGACACTGGCTACATACACCAAGGCAGGCAGGTTCAAACCTGGCCCTGGCTTGCTAAACAACAATGACAATTGCAACAACAACAACAAAAAATAGCCAGGCATTGTGGCGGGTGCCTGTAGTCCCAGCTACTTGGGAGGCTGAGGCAAGAGAATTGCTTAAATGTAAGAGTTTGAGGTTGCTGTGAGCTGTGACACTACAGCACTCTACCAAGGGCAACAAAGTGAGACTTTGTCTCAAAAAAAAAAAAAATAATTTTATGCAATAATTTTGTGTTAAATAGGAAACAAATTGTTCCTGATAATTAAAAGTCTAAATGGAAAAATAATACTTAAATTATATTAAAAAAATATATAAATGTATGTTACTACCTTAGTAAGTGAATGATAGTATGATTCAGATCTTTAATGGTATAAAGAAATTAATATTGGCAATGAGGTTCCTAATCTGGAAAAACTTCAGAGACTAGAGAGATGTAAAATTTTATTTGAATAAAATGTAAGATGAGTAATGGTAAAAGGTGATAACAGTTTTAGAAAGCAGATTTTTCCCTAGTAAAACAATAGAGAAATAAATCAAGAATGAACAGAGATAGAAATTGTGTGGTTATGTGATTTAAAGTTTGTATACTGGGATGATAAATAAGATGAGGTCAACTGATAGAAAAGTTGAATTACCAGACAGATTTAAAAAATTACATTTAATCAAGTAATAAAGTAAAATAAAGTAAACTTTAAAGTAAACTAATAGGAAAAATTTAGAAGTTACTGCATTGCAAATGTGGACATCATTTTTCATAGGCATTTAGAGAGACAGGTAGTCCTGAGTAATAGAAAATGTTTCTAGTCATATTAATGAGGTATAGACATGGAGTGTTACTATCATAGGATGATCATAAAACTCATATTTTGGCATTTTATAAAGCAGTAATCAAAATAAACATAGAACACACAAATAATTTAAGAAATAAAAATGTGGCACAAAAATAGAGATGTAGACATATGGAACAGAATAGAAAACCAAGAGATGAAACCAGTCTCTACTTGCCATCTGATCTTTGATAAACCAAAGAAAAGCATACAGTGGGGAAAAGAATCTCTGTTCAACAAATGGTGCTGGGAGTACTATCTAACCACATGTGAAAGTCTGAAACTGGACCCACACCTTTCACCACTTACAAAAATTGACTCAAGATGGATAAAAAATTTAAATCTAAGACATGAAACAATAATAATGTTAGAAGAAAATGTGGAAAAAAACTCTTGATGATGTTGGACTGTGGAAAGATTTTATGACAAAGTCTTCAGTGGCAATCATAACAACAACAAAAACACACAAATTTGACTTAATTAAGCTGAAAAGCTTCTCTCCAGCTAAGAACACAACAATTAAAGGAAAAAAGACAACTTCAGAATGGGAAAAGATATTTTCAGGGTATGAATCTGACAGTGTTGATAAGTAGAATCTACAGAAAGCTCAAATTAATAACAAAAAAAAAGAGCAAATAATCCCATTTACCACTGGCTAAGAGGTACTGTCTTCATCATCTCTCTGATGAAGACAGATGAATAGCTAACCAACATTTGAAAAATGCTCATCATCCCTGATTGTCAGAGAAATGCAAATCAAAACTATCCTGAGATATCACCTATCCCCAGTGAGAATAGTCCACGTCACAAAGTCTCAAAGCTGCAGATGCTGGTATGTATGTGCAAAGGAGGGAACACTGTTACACTGCTGGTGGGACTGAAACTAATACAACCTCTTTGGAAGGAAGTATGGAGAATCGTCAAAAAACTCAAATTAGACCACCCATTTGATCCTGCAATGCCATTACTAGGCATCTACCCAAAAGAAAAAAAATCCTTTTATCATAAGGACATTTGCACTGAACTGTTCATTGCAACTCAATTTGCAATCACCAAAATGTATAAACAGCCTAAATGCCCACCAACCCAGGCATGGATTAACAAGCTGTTGTATATGTATACCATGGAATACTATTCAGCCACTAAAAAGATGAAGACTTTAAATCTTTTGTACTAACCTGGATGGAGTTGGAACACGTTCTTCTTAATAAAGTATCACAAAAATGGAGAAGCAGAAATCCAATGTACTCAATTCTAAAATGAAGCCAGTAGATGATCTAATACCCACATATTAGTAAAACTCAAGTCAATTCAAGGTGGATCAAGCAATTCAAGGGGGTGGAGGAAATGAAGGAGCAGGAAGAGGGGAGGTGGCAAGGGATGGGTGTGCTCCCACTTAAGGGACATGATGTTAGGGTGCACACCTCTTGGGGGCAGGGTACATTTATAAGAGGGACTTTATATAACAGATACAAACGTTGTAACCTAATTCTTTGTACCCTCAACTTGAAACAATAACTAAATAACTAAATAATTAAATAAATAAAAAATAAAAATGCCAAGGTCACAGGAAAAAAAGAAATAAAAATGAATTAATTCTATCTTAAGCCTTAATTAAACTTACCACATTATGTCTGAATTCTTTAGTTTGTACAGTAACTCTATTGGGGGGAAACTTCTGAGATCATCCAGCTGTACAATAAAAACTAAACAAATAGAAATGCAAAAGTTGAAATATGTTTGATTGTCATAATATAGATTACTAACTATTATTTGGCTTAATGTTGTGGGTTGGAACTTACCTTATCACATCTCTCATCTGCTGCCCTACACTCTGCACTTCCCATGTAATTAAGGTATAATTATGTGACTATTTCTGGCTGATTAACTGTGAACAGTTGTGTGACATGCATCAATTCTAGGTCAAAACAGTTAAAAATAGGTGTATTTCTCTCTACAATTAACATGGAAGCCACATGCTGAAAGAGGAACATCACATATGAAGAAAACATGGATCTCCAAGTCACTAGGTAGAAGAGAGCCCTTCAAGAACTCCATAAGGGAGAAATACAGTAGAAGCTCTGTAGTTGACCACCTTTCTACATTGACCACCTTCTTAAGTTGACCTAATTTTCATAGACCAGACATGCACCACATGTATGTACCAGTGCAGTAGGCCTAGTTCCTTATGTTGAGCACCTCCACATGTCCACCAGTTTGTTTCAGTCAATTGGGTGGTCAACTTACAGGAGTTCTACTGTAATCTCTTGTTGTGCTAAGCTAAGAGTTGGTAAACTATGGCCTATGGGCCAAATCTAAACTTCAGCCTATTTTGTAGGGCTTGTATGCTGAAAATATTTTACTTTTTCAACATTTGGGCAAAGAAAAGCAAAAGAGGAATAATTACTGGGACACATGAAATAATATTAAGCTCAACTTCAGTGTCCACAAACTTTTATTAGAATACACATATAAGGTCAGACAATTAAGTTTGCAAACTCATTACCAGCACTTTTTCTAGGATGAGTTCTCAGACTTAAGTGTCCAACCTCATACTTTTATTTGCTTATGTATTTTTTGCCTTTGTGCTACTAGAGATGAGTATTTGTGGCAAAGTCTAGACCACAATCTGTAAGATATTCACTATCTAGCTCTTTACAGAAATCTTTTGTAGTCAATGTCTCCCATTGCCTAAGCCAGTGGTTCTCAACTTTCCCTTTAATACAGCTCCTCATGTTGTGGTGACCCCCAACCATAAAATTATTTTCATTGCTACTTCATAACTGTAATCTTGCTACTGATATGAATCTTAATGTCAATATCTGATATGCAGGAGACCCCCAAAGGGGTCGAGGCCCACAGGTTGGGAACCACTGCCCTAAGTGCACATGAAATGGGTCCCTAGCATCACATTGTTCTTAGTTGATCCCTGCTCTCCCCTAATGACAGCTGATTAAACAAGATTGAAAACTCACCTGGACTAAAGAAATAAAGTTGTCTCTGCATTGAAATTGGAGTAAAACTTGGAATTCAGGAGAGTAATAAAAAATATACGTCAGGTGTTTCTAATTGCTAGAAGTGAGACCATGGTAAATTCAGCCATTGTCCAGCAGGGGCTCAGAGAAGTAGATATGAGAACTAGAGAATTACAAGGAGAGTGAGATATAAGAGTTTCTGATCCTCTGACACCTCTCCTGTTCTTCGTTCCAGGTGTGCTATACTTTTTCTCATATTATACGAAATACTCCTTTATCTTTATTTTCAATGCTCTTTAATTAATTGATTGATTTACCTGGGTAAGCTAGTGTAAAGGAATTTATTTTCTTTGGAATGAAAAAAAAGCATTTTTTTTGACCTCAAAAGATTTGTAATGAAAATTTCCAGAAAGCTTTCATCAATATTTAATAGAGAAAACCTCTAGTGAAAAAGAGGCAATTTATCAGAAAGACAGCAACAACATCCTAGAGATATTCTAGGGCCTTTTGCAAAGTTTCTAATACATAGTGCAAGGTTTAAGAAAATGCAAGTAACTTTTATAGTTCATATTTTCTTTTATAATTTGACATATTAACTAGAGCGATATCTTATCATAATGAAGAAGGGGGTTGAGCCACAAACTCATTCCTTACTTGCTGCAGCACAGCGTGGAGTAACTTAACCAGCTAAGCCACTAAAGCTCAGTTTCATCCTGAATTGAATGGGAGCAATGCTCTATATGTCTAATCACAGAATTTCTTAATTTAGCAAATTCATGGATGAAATTCAGCAAATGTTCAAATCTTCTCTCAATATTGTAAGCAAAATTTAATATGGGTATGTATTTTTTATTTTTCCTGTACAGGGCACATAGCTTTCATCAGATTCTTAAAGGGGTCCATGACCCAGAATAGAATTTTTAAAAAATAACGTAAATAATTTTTATTAAGATAAATGAAGAGATAGCATAAAAAGTTTTTAGCACAGTACATAGAACATTTGATAGATGTTCATTCGTTTCTCCTTTATCATTTATTCCAACTTCCCACCTATTCAAGGCTTATTCTTCTACTAATGTTACAATTCTCCTGGGGCCAAGACTATCTTATACTTCTTTGTATGGCTTCCATTGCACTTAAGCACAGTAGAAAATTATTAAATATTTATTGGATAGATTGCAAAAAACAGTGGTCGTGTGTGTATGATTTTCAATTTCAAATAACCCTTTTCCTTATTTTCATTTTTTTCTTTTAGTTTTTAGACATAAAATGTGGGGGAAATGTGGAGAGAAAAGAGAGCAGCTAAAGCTCTCTTGATTAATATCTATAATTGAATATTTTTCCTTAAAAGCTCGGGAAACTTGCTGTCAAATTATTTCCCTCAGAAATGCTGTGGCTGCCCTGTTGCTATTCAAGTTTTCTCTTCAAGCCACTATCTCTGAGCGGCTTCCCTCCCGCTTTGACCCTTCCTGGTACCGCATCCCTACTGGGTTGCTAGGCAACCAGTCGCGGGGTGGGGCGGTGCAGGTTTACTGCGCATGTGCTTTCCCTCCGTTGGATGATTTGTTTTACGTGGTTTTTTTGTTTGTTTTTCAGCCACAATTTGAACCTAATTCTTTGCAGCATCCTCCACTGTGGCTTTGAGTCGGGTTTTGATAAAATGCAATACAAGACCTTAGAATTTTTACTCTTGATTTAACTCCGATTTGTTCTCTAGAAGTCTTGCTTGATGTCTCCATGAGTTTTCTCCCTTTTCATTAAATGTTGGCATGAGTCTTATAGTCAACCAGTCCAGACGTCTCATGTTTGCATTTACATTCTCTCATTGTGGAATGGTGATTTTGATCTGGTTATTTAACTGTAAGTTGCACTGTAAGCCCTGAAACTGTTACATTTCTGAATCACACATAACTTATTGACTTTTACTTTAGATCTGACATCCTAGTCTGGAATTTTTCTAAACATAGAGTGAAAATGTCAGTGATAAAATTGCAGTTATGAGTTAACTCTTTTTCCATAAAACACCGTAAAACTAGCTACAAAATGCATGTGGTCGCTTGAGAGACTGCACTGAATAAGTGAATACATTAAAAGATAAAATTATTTGAGTCCTTCCCAAATGAATTAACATTAAAATCTAATTATATGTGATAAATTGATTTCTTTTCAACTGTGAGTACCTTTCTGAATACATGAAAATGATTCCTGTATTCTAAAACATCTGAAAATATTTATAAAGAGAATTTGCATTTTATTTTTTAATTTTAGAATATTCCAGGGGTACAAATATTTTGCCTACACGGGTTGCTTTACGAAGAAGAATTTTAAATATGTTACATTATGATTTGCACTATTCTATGGCAACCCTAAACCAAACAACACAGAGATATCATTCTGAACCTACAAATTGCATTTTTAAAGGGTAATAACAAGGGTTCGTAAAAGCACAGTGAAATTAGTGGTCTGTACTTTGGGAAGCTTAGTAAATCAATATTTCCTTGCAGGGACAATTATGATATCAAGAGTCTGAAATTATAGTTTCATTTATTTCCCAACTTTTTGACTCAGCCAATTTACTTCCAGATATTCATCCAAAGGAAATAAGTGACATGCAGACAAAAAGTTCAAGGTAAAGATGATCATCACACAGCGATGACAAGGATGGCTGTGATTACAAATTTTGTCTTCCTAGAGATTTTACTCTCTTTGTGTTCCCCTTCCAGCACCCCGTGGAGGTGCAAATGATTCAAGCCTGGCTTCTTGGAGCTTCTCTTGCAGATCATTTGAATTTTAGGTACAGGTTACAGGACACATAGATGATTGAAGTAAGTCTTCCACAGCAATGTGCCAAAGAGAAGTTCCAGGGAGCTTTGATTAATGCCATGACTCCTATAGCTGCTCTAGTTCCTGTCTTTCCCAAGACCTGAGTCTTCAGTTCTTAGTTCTTTGTATAGTTTTCTTGGTGAGCGAGTCTTCCTCTTATTTATATATTTTGTTATGAATTTAATAGAATTAATTTATTTGGCATTAAAAAATCTTATTACATAGAAATAGGGCCAAATTGTGAATGTTAAGCACATTTCCGTAGGGGATTATGGAATATGTGAGATGGGTTACAGAACCACAATGTGGCTATAGGCAGAGAAAGTCTAGCTATGTTCCAAGAAAGAAAAATGGGATCTTTTGATGAGCAAAAGAGAAACACCCAATCATGTTATCATCTGTCACTTTCAACCATGTATCAGGCCAAGAGGGACCTCTGGGAAGGTCAGCCAATTTTATGGTGATTAGGAATATCAGGACCAGAGGTAGGAAACAAAACAAAACAAGGCATTTCAATCTCAAAATTCTTACTTTTAAGCAGCACACAATAAAACTGAGAATCAGTGTGCCCAAGAACCAGAGGAATGCCTCTCTGCTTGGCCAAGAACCTTGAGAAGCAGATTTAGATTCATTTTAGAGACTGGTCTCTAATCAGAGGCTGCTGAGTTATAGCACCACTTGAGAGAACAACTTTGCCACATCTCTCACTTTCAGATTAGAGGCCATTACTGAAAAGTTAGGACCCCAGCTACTGAAATGAAGAAATGTGGGCATTCCTAAAGACCTGGAAATGTTAGTACTGCTCTGTCTCTATCATTACAGACCTGTAATAAGTTTTGAAATGGAGAAGTATGAGCCATTGTATACAAATAACCAAATGTATTATAAAATACAAGTTAGAACTAAACAAATGCTGGAAGAGATACACCAAGAGTTATGGGAGGGTGGGCACTATGGCTTGCACCTGTAATCCTAGCTACTCCAGAGGCTGTGGGGAGGATCTCTTGAGCCCAAGGAGTTCCTGGCTGTACTGAACTATGACTGTACCACTGAACTCCAGTCTGGGTAAAAAAAATCAAGACTCTATCCCTTAAAAATAAAAATAAAAGTAAAAGTTATGGGAGCATAGATTAATGATTAACCCAGGAAGATAATTATGATTGGGAGAGAGCATAAGAGTTGAGTAGGAAAGAATAAATAAGAGTTTTAATATGTGGAGGAAGGAGAAAGGATGTATATTTAATTTTAAGAAAACTCAAACAATAGAAATTTTTGCTTCATGTTGACCAATCGAGCAGAATAGCAGACCTAGAAATAGACCTAGATATATACACTCAACTTATTTTTACAAAGGTGTAAAATCAGCAAAATCAATCTGATGGTGCTATAGCAATTTGATACCCACAGGCAAAATAAACAAAAAAGGGGAACTTCGACCTAAATCTCACATCTTATGCAAAATTAACACATACTAAGTCAATCTTTGGGATATAAGGCTAGGCAGTTTTTAGACATGACATCAGAAATATATTCCACAAAGGGGAAAACTAATAAATTGTCATCAAAATTTTTAAAAATTTGCTCTATGAAAGGTCATATGAAAAAGATGAAAAGATAAGTAATAGTCAAAAGAAAATATGCAACAACCACATTCTCAATAAGGGCCTAGTATTTAAAATATATATGAAATTCTCAAAACCCAAAGTAAAATCCCCAAATAATTCAATTAGGAAATGGACAAAGGTCATGGACAGGCATTTCATCACCAGGATTTGGTGGAGGTGAGAGAGGATGTAAAGGGGGCTGGAGAGAGGTGGGTGTGATTAAAACAGATCAGTTTCAAAACCACAGGAGCATCCTATTCAATATCTCCATGTGGTGGCAGGGACACAAGTGCCGAAATTATACAGAACTAAAGAAGCACATATACACATGTACACACACACATATATACACAGATGAATACAATTAGGACTAAAAAAATGTTAATGAAGTCAGTGGGTTATATCAGTATCTATATTTAAAAAAAGTGAACAATGTGTACTTTGGGATCTTTCTGTGTTATTTCTTATAACTGCATGTCAATGTATAATCATCTCAATAAAAGCATCAATTTAAAAAATTGATTAAAAAATTCATACAGAAAAGACATATGAGGAGTTTATCATTTGCTTAACTAAATAAGGAAAAATATTTTTAACTTCATGAGAGAATAGTCATAGGGATTCCTTATCTAAATTTAAATACACGCCTTTCTATAGTAAGGAAAAAAAATTGGATCTTATATTTTGCAAAAATATACCCATTGTTTTAAGTGAGTTGTGCATTTTTTAAATTTTACTTTCGTTGTTCTGATAGAGAGCAGGCAAGCCCCATTCTATAACAATTATGCTTCAAAATACTCTATTTACAAAATGGACTCAGGGTACTTGCTTTAGTAGTAGCAAAATCCCTAGTCATTCTTAACCCTGTCTTGCTAAAGAGGATTAGAGGGGAGGCTTCAGTAGAATGTGATTTTCGCAAGGGCAATTAACCAACACTGTAGAAATGGTCCATGGTCCAACCCAGGGGAACCCTACTGTGGTCAATAAGAAAATGTTTGAAAGATAAAACAGGGGAGCCTGAGTTCTGAGTGGCCCCCAGAACCTCTCTGGGTTGTCTGTACAATTGGTGGATATTCTTTAGTGCTGTCCTGTTTCCTTCCCGAGTGCCACTCCCTCTGCTTTCAGGGATTAGAACTGTTTAGTAGGACACAATGTATTTTATCTCCAGGCAAACCTCTTTCACTCAGATACATACTTCTGAGGTTACTGGTGATCATTTTATAAAAACCTATTCAAGGTTTCATACTTGCTTGTCTTTGTAAATAAAACACATTTCTTAAAAACATGAGATCAGAAGTGCAGACGTTAAGGCTAGATTTCAGAAATTATACAAAACTTATTGTTGAAGAGTCTTGGCATATTTCTAGGGCACTTTGTTTCCTCCTCCACTCACCCAGAATCAAAGGTACAAATCTTCATATCATTGGATTTCCAGATTTACAGACATCTGTGGCTAATTATGCAAGAACATGACCGAACTGAAGCACCACAGAGACATCTACTGGTTGGTTTCTTTTCTTCTGGTCTAGCTTTCCAAAGATGATATTCTAAGTTGTAAGAAATTGTAACTGAGCAGCACTATTCAGCATTACATATAAGCATAATATAATATAGCTATGCAAACCAGTATACTTCCCCCAAATCTGGGACAAGTAGCTGGAAATCTAGAGGGACTAATACACTGACAGTTCAACCTCTTCATCACATGCACTTAGCACTTCAGACAGCCACATGGCAAAAAACCAGCCCTGTTAACTTAGTAAGCAAGGTGGAGGGCGGCCACCCACAGGGAGATTCACAAACATGGCCCACCTGCAGAAATCTGTAGATTCCATCCCATCTTTTCATGGATTATTTCCTATAGTTTAATAAATAGTCAATAGTTACAAAAAGGGCTAGAAACATTTATTTGGGACTTTTTCTTAGACTCCTATCTGAAGTTGAGAACCTAATGTTTATTTTCAAGAGGAAAACTTGATATAATAAGTCTTCAAGGCTATTGGGCTCTGCCCTGCAAGGGCCTGTCCTCATGAACAGTAGGGATGGTGTCTTTGTTTGGTAACTGCCTCATGATAAGTTAATATTTTGCAAATCTACTTTTACTTTTCTAGATTTTTTTCCACTGTTCTGTATTTTTATACTTCATAGACATCTTTGGAGGCCTAGTTGTTTTTCGGTTTCACTACAGAGAATATTTTAACTCAAATATAATTGAGGAGAGCAATGACAGCATAAGCTGAGCTGTACAATATAATATTTGATTGAATTTTGATTCAATTATAGAATAAATTTGGAGCATATGAGGTGATTCATGGATCTTAAGTCATCATAGGTTTTGATATTGGACACAGAGCTGTGATTTATTTCTATGGCAGCTCTTTCCCACATGAGGAGAAATCTTACGTTCATGATAGAACAAAAGACAAGAAAAATCATCTGTCTAGCAAATTTCACATAAGATGTATCTTTATTAGCATATGGCAGAACTACATTGATATTGATTTGCAAAACAGACATGGAGAAGCACACAAAGGAAAAGGTACATTTCCTTTAGTTTATTTAAATTAATTTTAGAATTGATCGTTAAGCATTAGCTAGGAGGTAGGATTTCTATTGTTTTTGCTGATTCTGAAAGCAGCACATACTCATTGTAAAAATTCAAAACCTCCATTACGCTATCATTTTCTAGAGCAAACCACTGCCAAGAGACTTCTGTGTACTCTTGCAGCGTTTATATGTATGCAAACATATATATACACGCACAAACGTAAATACCCAAACACACCACAGTACTTGTTTGCCACCTGGTTGCTGCTATTTTCCCTAAACCAAGCATGTTTGGGATGTATTTCCTTGAAATACAGATAATAATCTACTTCATCTTTTCTAAATGCATTCTGTCTTTACTCAGATATTATCTATCCTCTCTTTTTCCCTTTGAGAGGACAGTGTTCTTTGATGTAAAGCAGTAATCACAGGGTACGATCTTCCTATTGAAGACCTTTCTCCCCAGTTCTCCTAGCTCTTCTTTGTGGCTCCTTCTCTCATTATCTGTAGCCTCCTTTACATTTTCCTCTAAATCTAGCCAGTAGGTGGACAGTCTTCTCACAATGCCAGGATTCGTTCTTCCCCTGGTCTCACGGAGTCATTTAACAAGTGGAACAGAGGTATTGCCAGACCTCTGCTGCACCTTTAATGAAACTTCCAGTCAGTGATGTATGTATTTCTTGATTGAAAGAATGTATGACCTAATCAGGACACTGATGCTTACAGGGAAGAAGACCCTTGCCCAGAGTAATTCAATCAGTGAGTGGTAGACCTGCCATTGGAATCACTCTCATAATCATCACATTTTCCTGATTAAAATGCTTTTGTTTAAAATATTCAATCATGTCCTCTGGGGGAAAAAAAATCAAAGGAAAAGATATTTCCTCCTAACTGTCCTGAATGCCCCGAAGCTCAAACTTCCTTTATGAATCTCTGAGGACCTTGGCTTGGGTTCACTGAGCCTAGTGGCCAAGTGTCCTGGAACAGCTGGAAGGTGAGGAAATGTGGGATGTAAGGGGAAGTCTTATGTCTTCATGTCCCATGAGCAAAGACAGTAGCCAAGGCCTCTGATGTACTATTTTTATATATATTTTTTATATATAAAATATATACATTTATATATATATATATATATTGAAATGAATTGAAATGAATTCTTGCGGGCCACTAATATCAAACACAGTTATCTCTTCTATTAAAAAACACATTTTCAGAAAATTTGTCTAAACCTAATAATAAAAAATAATCCCACTTTTACTGTTGTTTCTATGTTATTTAATTATTTTAGTGAGGTCAAGCATCTTACCCTCTATTTATATTCATTACAAAGATTTTTCTTCTGTGACAAACACATGAATATCCTTTGTCTATTTCTCTTTTTGTCTATCTTTGAGTGCTCCATTAATTTCTAAGAACTAATTATATGTAAAGAATATTTAAATTTTTTCTATAAGTTGAAAATATTTTTTCCAACTTGTTGTTGACTTTGGTTTATTGAGTTTTTATTGTGCAAAATTTAAAAGACTTCTATGCATTAACATCTACCAATATCTTTAAATTTCTGAATTTTGGTGTGGGATATAAAGTATGCCTACATAAACATGAATTGAATTTTATACCTAATTTTAATGAAATAAGGTGACATAGTGTGATCAGGATATTTTTAACAATTTAGATGTCTCTCTAAATATTTGATATACATCACATCTATTAAATTACTTAGAAACTGCACAACAAATTTCACTGTGATTCTTCTTTAGATTCACAAAGAAATGAATTCTGGCAGAAATGATTTGGGGACACGGACTTAGACCTAAAGAATACAAAAATCATTCTCTATGCCCCAAGAGAAATTCAGCAAATGCTAAAAGAAAACAAACAAATAAGGTAGTATAGAAATAGAGAATTTAAGATGTTATTTTTTCTGCTTTCTCAGATGGTTTTCTTCGGGTACAATATAAAAGCAGGCCCTGTGTGTGACCCATGAATCTTCCCAGGCATTCTGGGGACAGTGTTGTCAGCCATTTTAATGGCCTATTAAGCACACAATTGATTGCATTAAGCATGCAGCCCTCCAGATTAGACTTTGAGTAATCAGACTGACTGTGTTAGACCCTGTGTGACTTGGCATCCCTTAGGCTGATGCTAAGGACTCAGACAAGGTGAGAAAAGAAAGAAGCCGTGCTCCAGAAACATAGTCCTTCCCAGGACAAAATGAGCCCACAGATATGGAAGGCAATGGCTACTGGAATGCAGAGGGTCACAGAACAAGGATTTTGTGCAAAGCCCAATTCTGCTTATTGCTAACAATGGGACTTTGGACAAGTTATTTAAATCTTTAAGCCTCAGTTCTCTCCTGTGGGAAAATGATTAAATTAATATTTCTCTTTGAAGGTAGTTTTCATTCAATGAAGTATTGCGTCCCTGGGATATAACCACATGTGGGGCCAATTCTTACAAGCCGCCTTCATCAGCTTCTCTTCCTGACTTCTTTTCATGTTTCACAATCTCAAGGCCTCATCATTCTCTTGTCTGTTTAAAATTATATTTGAGTGCCTGCTTTGTGTCAGAGGCTATGCTATGGGCTACCAGACTAGTATGCTATTGAATAAAACATGAGTTTTGCTCTGAGGAAGCTTATTGGTTAGAGACATAATGATAATACAAGTCAATATTTACTGGGAAATAATTCTGCATTAAGTGCTTAATTCTCAGTAAACCATCCCTAAGGGCTACATTTTCTCCTTCTCCCCATTTTAGAAGTGAAGCAAAGTCAGGAGTCATGTCCAAGGTCATATAACCTGTAAATGTCAGAGCAGAGATTCAAATGTAGATACCCCCAGATTCAGAATCCAAGTTTTTAATCAGGCTCAAACACTATGCTGTATAAAAAGTAATTGCACAGTAGTGTGTTATAACTAGGATGGGTAAGTACAAAAGGACACATAGATTTGCTGGAGATTTAGAGGAAGGGGTGGCCACTTTTGGATGCAAGAATCAGGGAAGTCTTCATGTTATAGGTACTGGAGATCTATCTTTCAAAGCATTCACACATTAGTTAAAACTCTGCCAAGATTATTATACGTTTTTCTTTCTGCAGAAATGCTTTCAAGTGAGACTAGGGGGCTATCCAATGACAAACCAACATGAGTAAAACACAGCTTTAAAAGTTAAGTGCCCACTGCTGTGAAATAAATGTTCTTGTCTTAGGCCTCCAAATGCCAATCTTGGGGAGTGGAAATTTTCCACAGAGGAGCAAACACTATTTCACTCTTGGCTAACCATGAGTGGGGCCAATCTGTGAGCTCTTTAACATTTTATTTGGGAAGATGGACTACGTGCATGCTGGCGTGACAGCCCAGCCACTGTGTGAACAAAGACAAGTGTTGTTCTTAGAACCATCCAGAACAATCTCTGAAGCAAAGATTCCCTGGAGAGCATGGAATATCATCTATTTCAGGGGAAGGAAAAAAACAAGGATCTCTCTAACTAGTGATGGGCTTGTATTTGTGTGAAAATAGATATTCTTGGATTTTTTAAATTAAACTTTTAAAGACAAAACACGGAGCTGCTAGTTTTGTTTTTAATGGGATACGTTTCAAAGACGAGGTCCTGTCAGGCAACTGGTAATGGGCATGGACAGGAATTCATTCCTGTCTATTCTTGACGCTTCCCGTAGCTGTGGATTTTTAGTGTCAGCCAGGGTCCCTCCCCAGCGATTCATTGCTTTATTTTCCTGTTTCTATCCGGGTCCTCTTTCGTAGATGTTTCAGCTAGAGTTACTAAAGACTGACTCTTACAGAAAAATAGGTAAAATTTTCCTCTAGTTACCCACCTTCTCATTCCTGAAAGCCTTCGCCATGCTGATTGGAAACAGACATGGCCGCAGGCTGTCTCCCTCCTGGCCTGACCCCTGACACAGCTGCCTGGCTCCTCCCTGCATCAGCTTCTTTCATTTAGTCCACCTGTTTTGCTGTCTTGCACTCTGTGCTACTACGACCCTCATCTTGGGAGCATGGATTTCATGCCCCGCCTCTGCTCAGGTGGGACTGTCCTGAGAGGAGGGTCTGGTTGATCATCTAGCTGCATTGGAAATCAGAATTGACTTTAGTGCAAATAGTACATGTTCTCAGGGTAATGCTTAACTTCCAGGTTTAAACATGCAGCCCCTACCTAATGGGTATCATTTTGAAAATGTGGATTCAGAGAAGCAAGAAATTCCTTACTCTCATATTTAATTTGCATAAACTAGAATAAAATAAAATCTTGAGTCCTTTCATCACTTGGCTCATGGGACATTCCATGGAGTCACTCCTGGGTTCCCTGCCTTTCCTTCTGTTCCTATAGTCAAAATCTGAAGGAAGTGAGAGGAAGTTATCATGTGTGGTTCGAATAAAATAATTTAACTGAGCATGAGAATATGTATTGCAATACACTCCAAAATATGTCCAATATTGTCTTTCTAGCCAGACTGAGAACAGTAAACATGAAGGCGTGTCAGGAGGGGGAACACAGAGAGGAGGGTCTGAGCGTCTTAGATTCAAGTGTGGATATTCAAACAGAATCCTGCAGCTCTTACTGGTAAGCCCTCCTGTGCTTTTAGGAATGAAGATTCTTGAGACCAATGACCAGAGTCTGATTCTGTAGGTGTAAGGTTCTTTTTTTTTTTTTTTGTTTGAATTTATTTATTTATTTTTTTTTTTATTGTGGAGAAGGGGCAGGGAAAGAAGGCGGGGGAAGAGGTGAGTGACAGGGTCGGGCCAGTGGCATGGTACCACATTGGCTGTATCTAGGTAGAGGTAGTTTCAGGCCGGGCCTTGCTGAGTCGTTGCTA
>CAUYPK010136614.1:0-13216 GCA_963574355.1 Loris lydekkerianus | reverse complement strand
ATCTAAGATCCTCTCACGGCATGCCATGGCACACTGGTTGAAAGAAGCCCGAGTGCCCATCGACCCACAAATGGACTAGCAAATTGTGGTACATGTATACCATGGAATACGATGCAGCCTTAAAGAAAGATGGAGACTTTGACTCTTTCATGTTTACATGGATGGAGCTGGAACATATTCTCTTTAGCAAAGTATCCCAGGAATGGAAGAAAAAGTATCCAATGTACTCAGCCCTACTATGAAGCTAAACTTCATGTGAAAGCTATAACCCAACTATACCACAAGACTATGGGGAAAGGACCAAGAAAGGGGAAGGGAGGGGGGAGGGTTGGGTGGAGGGAGGGTAATAGGTTGGGCCACATCTATGGTGCATATTTTTATCTATAATAAAAATAAAATAAAATAAAATAAAAAAGAAAAGAAAATCACTCATCTACAGGAAGGACCATGTCTTTCTCTCCTATTTCACTTTACCCCAAATTCAAAGCATTCTCCCCTACCAGATTTTTTAAATTTCAAGTGTTATTCAACAATAATTTCTACTGGACAAGAATAATAAAATGTTATTTATGCCAATGGGTAGTTCATTAAGTAGAACAGATGAGAATGCTACTAAAAATGTATGTGGGAGATTTGTGATGAGACTCAACAAACAAGTTCAAAATCATCCTACCAAGGACTCTGCCAACTGCAGCAGTGTTAGCAGTTTGTGGCATGGGCTTTGGTCCAGCTCTGCACTTGCTGCCTTTGTGACCATGAGCAGGTTGTTTAATCTAAGTCTCTGCATTCTTTTCTACAAGCAGCATTTCTCCCAACATCCCCACCAGGAACAACCCCCATTTCTCAAATTAACATTTCCCCTGAAGAGAGGCTGGAATATACTTTTGCCCTCCCAGGCCTTTCCTTTTGCTGCTTCCTCTCCATCGAGGAGACAACTACTGCTCTTCTTGCAAAGTTCAATGCAGACACTATCCTCTCAAGCTCCAAAGAAAACGAAGCTTTCCTCTTGCCTCTCTAGCTCTTGGCCCTTATCACAGGATGGCGTAAGTATTTGTCAGACATGTCTGTTTCTCCTGTGGACCCTACACTCTTGCAGTGTAGGATGTAGGAAGAATCTATCTGAGCAGAAAGAAATTGCCCAGACTTATTCAACAATGTGCACCAAACTGAAGTTTAAAACAAGTAACAGCCCATCATCAACATAGTTAGTTACTACTACTCTTGATCACTTGGACTTTAGACAAAATTATTCAGGTCATTAAAAGCAACAGGGCTATATTTTTCTCCCTATTTAATTGTTTTTGCTTTATAATTTATATAAATATCTTTCACTTTATGAATTCATCTTTTAATTCTTTTACTACCTGTTAGGACTTCAATAATTTTCTTTAATGTTTTGGGTTGTGATGAGCTATGATCAAGGCTATGCTGAAGATTTTTACTATGAACAGTCTATATAAAACGTATTGAAAACATTAATTAAATGTTTCCATTATAATTTAATTATAAAATTAATTACTTGTAGAAACTGTTGGGAATACAGAATTTCATCTTTTTTGCCTTCCCCCCCAAATAGAAAAAGTAATTTATTGTTTCAACGTCCTCAGATGACCAGCAAAAATAATTGAGTGCTTCTAGAATTTTCCTATGTTATTTATGAAAACAAGTAAATAAGCAAGTAGGGTCATAATGTACATTGTCTTATAGGCTTATTTATTTGTTTTACATATTAATAATACTTTTATTGTTATAAAATATGTATTATGTAATTTTTATTGGCTGCATTGTATTTCAGCACAGGATACTTAACCATGATTTAATCAACATGGAATTGTTTTACATTTATGTTTCTCTGGATTTTTCATCATTATGAACAGGGCTCATAGCACTGCAACAATGGTTTTAGCTAAATCTCTAACTATATTAATAATGACTATGTGAACAAATAGCTAAATATTCATATGTATCCATTGTTTTTTGGGATTTCATACATTTCAAATGAGCAATTCTTATTTCAAAAGGCATGCAAAATTGCATACCTCCCTAAAACAATAGAGAACTATATTTAGTTCACTAATTTAGTGAATGCTTATTAAATGCTAGGCACATTACTTCTTTATCTTATTTATTTGCCATAGTAATTTTACCATTCCTGTTTTACAGGTTCAGCAGAGGAAGCCCGGAAGTCAAAAGTGCTTTCCTCTCTGTCAGTGTCCCCTCGTCAGCTCTGAGCCCAAGTGCTGTTCATGCCAGCATCTGGGATGTTCTGTCTGATGTCTGGTAAACTGGAATTCCAGAGAAGTTTAGTGCTTTTGGAAGGAACTCTCAACCAACAAACGATGGGAATTGGTGGATAAATGCACCAGTTCCCTTATCTCTCCACTAGGATAACTGATTGGTTTCTCCCCTGTTTCTTGGAGTGTTCCCGCAGAACTGTGCTCCCTTCGCCATGTGGTAACTGGTTTGGTGACACACTTTTTGTTGGCTTCCTGCTTTTGCCTGGCTCCCCTGCTGGTAGAATTCCTCCCAAACCAACCACTTGCACTCAAATCCTTGTCTCAAAGTCAGCTTCTGGGGAAACCCAAACCAAGACGTCAAGGTTGTTAGTTCAACAGTGCAAAAGCGTGCATCTGCCACGGCCCATGCTTTTATAGAAACTGAAAAAATGCCTTGTAATTGCAAGTTTTTATAAAATGTCTAAAAATGTGTATTTGAACAAGAACCAGGAAACATATTCAGGTTGCAATCAAAATATTTTGTGACTGAGTTATTTTACATTATTTATTTTGAAAATCTAGACATGGAACCGAGTTTTTCACACTCTCTAGAGGAGGGCACTTTTATCATTGGTCTATCTGTGCTCTCTCAATTGTTTTTAATAATTTTTTCTCCTTCATCCTTCCTCCCTACTCTTACTACCTTTCCCCTCCATAAGCTCTCTCTATTGAGTCCCTGAGGAGTCTCTATGGGGTAGATACACACAGGAAGGAAAGCCGGGTAATTACCCACTGAGTTTCACTCACACCATCACTCGTTCGATGTCTATACATTGTGCCAGCCTTAGTTCCTAACTGCAATTGCTGTCATGTTGCATCCTTGCCAAGCTTTGATACTACTTGACTTTCCATTCTTTGCATTCTTATACAAAATAATATTAAATTTCTCCTTTGAAATGCTCACAAAAGAAACCAGGCATACACATCTATGTAATCAATCCTTGATTATTCAGGAACCAATTGTCATTTTGTGAACTGGCTGGTTTCTTCGCTATCTTCCTGTTTCTCTATAGCCAGCCATCCTCATTGCTAAAAAAAAGTGAGGGTCAATAGTGTATATTCATGAGGAAAAAGCGACTTACTTTTAAGCAAGTTCACTTCATTAGTTATTAATTAAACTTATGTACTTATTAAGAGAGAAGGTTGAAATGATTGGATAAAACCGTTTTTCTACAAGTATATGAATTGAGTATTAGGAATATCGTATTAATGCTATTTTCAAACCCTAGCATCTGTTATTTTTATTGAGCCCTAATTATACTGAATAATCTTTAAAGTCAACATTGTTGATAACTGACAATCAAGTGATTGCCCATTCTACAGACACATTTGAAAATATTTTGGATAAGTGTTAAGATGTTCAATTACGTTTTACTTTGTGAAGTTACTCCTTTCATCTCTTAGAGGAAAAAAATGTATAATTTGGTCAAATTTGTAATGATGAAGTATGACCCACACACTAATTCCTGTTTAACACATCGAACCCCATAATCGCCTCCGGGCTCCTCCAGGTGTGATGCCTCTTCTTCTTTCGCGGTCTCTAGATCAACGCGCGCTAACAGCTGTGCCATTGCCTCTAGGCCTGTCATACAATTAGTCTTGTGATGAACTATGCAGGTTGCTTTATTGCTCCAGAGAACATTTTCATATGCTAGGCCTTGAACTTTAAGGAGAATACATACGTTATGTTCCATATGTCCCTATTCTCGTTGTTGATTAGAGTTCTCCATTTTCAGATTCTTGGAGCTCATCCTCTTAAGAATGAACCAAATAAAAATTATTATCCTTCACTTCCTTTCATGATGAATACCAGGAATTTTTAAACTGTTTCTTAAAATGTGAATACCTGGAAACAAACATGCCAGCAGCTTTGTAAAGAGCTATGGTAGCAGCAGTTTCCTTTTTAATAAATAGGTAAATTAATCATCAAGCTTCAGTTAAAATGTTATTCAGATCTCAAGAAAATCTAAAACTGACTTTCAGTAGATTTAAAAAAGCAATCTAAAACTGACTTTCAGTAGATTTAAAAAAGCAATACATTTTATTACTAGAAAATTAGCATTTATATTAATTTAGGCCACAATATTTTTTCCTAATGCAAAACATCTCTTCATTTCCATGAGAATCTGTGAAGTGTAAATGTTTATTTTACAGATTCTTATTTTTTAAAATGCATATTTTTATTTTTTCTTAAGCTTGCTGGTTTTCTATAATGCTCTTGGTACTTAAGTAAGTTCTGGCACTTATGACAAATACTATAATGTATTCATCATTTAAAAAGTAGAAAAAAATCCATATGCTCTTTTCCTAAGATGTAGTATTATAAAGAAAAATAACCATTAGAGAAAAATTTTTAAATTAAAATTTTTAAAATTAAATCCAAAAGTATTTGAAGTGAGTTAAAACTCCCAATTGATGAGGAAATTTTAGAAATTGATTCAATTTGCTAAGATTTTATTCTGAAATCTTTGCCACAGAAACAAATTATTACTATAAAGTTACCTGTTTTAATGTTGTGGGGAGGTCATAACTTTAAATAGAAAGGTAACAGCAGCAAAATTGTTAGTAAACATTTTATCCTTTTCTTAATTCTCAAATTATGAAAATGCATTTTCTATAAACTACTTATGCTATTTTCCAAGTACGGCTACTGTTCAAAAAGGAATTAAATAAGATCAGATGTGGAATTCGTGCCTATTCTGTGACTTAAATTATTGCTTACTGATTCTGAGTAATACGATTTCTATGCAGCTTGAAAATAAATCCCTTTTGAAAATGATTTTTTTCTAAAACATGATTACTAGGAAATACTACTGTTTTCTTTATATATATATTTTAAAATTCTCTCTTTCGCTTGTCAGATACTGGATATTTTGAACATTACTTAGCAAAGCATATGAAATGAAAATGAAATAAGTGATATTTGTGTAAATGGTGGGTATCTGTGTGTTAGTGTGTGTAGGGGGTGATGCTGGAGAGGAAGATGTCTGGGTGGCAACGACTGGGGGAACCGGGATCTGTAACAACTGTTCTTGTAGATTCCCCGAGAAGGAGACTGCCTGAGGTGGGCCATGGGACGCAAGGATGAAGCAGATGGCAACTCTGATGTAAAAGCAGGAAAATGAATACTGAGACCCCTGAGCTTGCACCTGAATCATCTCAGGCTGAATGGCGAGTCCTCTCTAGCATGCTTCAGAAGCTGGTGATGAACTACACACGACCAGGAGGCAAACTGGCTGCAAGCAGGCTTGTCTGCATGTTCTGTATAATGATAACCAGTCGCCCTCCGGGAGGAGGGCCCATGATTTCCTCTCTGGCAGCATCTGAGTGCCCCTCAGATACTGGGACCATTAAGTCAAGAAGAGAAGGATACATTTTAGTAAGGGTTTCTAATTGGCAAGTAAAGACGACTTCTATTTAAGGGGTAGTGAATAACTCTGATGTTTAAATAAATAACTGAAATTCCTCTTTTTAAAAAATTAAATGCGATATTTTTCTCAAAGAAAAGTTATTAATATATTAATAATAAAAAGTTATCTAGTTTATACCCTTTTATCAATCTGATTTTTTTAAAAAAGGTTTCTATAAAATGGTGTTCTTTATTTCTATTATAAAAATATGTTCCAATATCTACTTATGTTTAAGCACTATGTAATTAATAGGCGATAAATTTAGTAAATTACAATTAGGAAAAAATAAGAATAAAGCAGGCACCTTGAATATACACTCAATAAATATTATCTGCTATAGGATCATTGCTACCATTATCCAGTGCTAATTATATCACAGCCTGTAGTGACATAACATCTTACATTTGAAAATTGTTTTTAATTTAAAGTATAAACGTACCTTTGATCTTCACAAAGATACATTGAAGTAGCCATTGGGTTCCTTATTTTATCAGTGAAACTGAGCCTTTGAGAAGTTAAGTGACTAACCTGAGACCACACAGCTAGAAAGTGGCAGATTGGACTAAAGTCCATGTCTTCCAGCTCCACATCTCATGAGCTCTTTCTATACCATCGTTACCTCTGACATAAAGATTGTGTATCAAAATCTACTGTCATTTCAAATACTTGATCACTTAACAATTGCTATGTATCACTTGACCCGTGTTACATAAAAATGTTCTTTATTTCCTCAAAAAACTAGAAGTAGACCTACATTTCATCCTGCAAGCCCATTACTAGGTATCTACCCCAAAAGAAACAAAGGCAGTTTACCATAAGAACATTTGTGCTCAAATGTCTATAGCAGCACAATACAGAGCTGCATTCCATTCTTTCTCTCCCAAACCAATCCTACCCCTACTGGGTTCTATTATACAGATCAGAGTTATAATTTTGGGAGTAAGTGGGGTTGTAGGAAGGAGAGATGAACTTGATGAAAGAGCCAAGATTTATTGACCTAAGAGAGAAAAGGAGGCAAAAGGAGAGAGAAAGGATAGGAGGAATAATCGCATGTGGGTGGAATGTAGGAGGGAACTTTTGGGTTTAGAGAGTGAAGATGTGGGCTTCAGAATATTCCATGATAGATGCATTGAAAAATTAGAGAAATGGAAAGAAAGGATTTTAAGAAGTAATGGTGCTATGAGATGAGATGTTCTCTTTTACACTTTAAGGATAATTAAGTAAAAATTTAAATTACTTTTAATTTAGATTGCTGGATTTTTTTTTCTTTTAATATATCATCACACCACATAGGAGCCATGGAGAACTCAAGTTTATTTGTGTTGCATAATGGGTTAAGAGGTAGATAAAATATCTCCTCACTTATTAGACCTAAAAGGAAACTTGTATGTATGTTTGACTGTGACATCTGCCAAGGCATCTATATATTAGCTAGATTATCTGATTTAAGAGTCTACTGCCATAAATAATGGGATAACTGTCAAAAAAGAGGCAAACCATTAATACATAGAGAAATTAAATGGGAATTATCTCACCCCAAACTTTGTCAGCTAAACATTATAAATCATTCATTTTTTGTTAGAAATGACTTCTTATACAGCATGGCTCTATCTTTGTTATATCTGTTGTGTTTAAAGAATAAATAAAATTTCATCATGATTGCTTAGTGAAACTCTTAAGAATGTATTATTTTACAAACATGATACATATCCTCCATTATTAATAGATATATATCAAATAAATCATAAATTGCTGAAATACTAATTTAAGTACATTTTCTGATAAAGTAGTTTCCTCTTATCTGTGGAAAACATGTTTCAAAGCCTACCTAAAACTGTGGATAATACTGAACCCTATATTTACTATGCCTTTTCCTATGCAGTCATGAGCAGGTAGTGAATACAGCATGTATACTCTGGACAAAGGGTTGATTCATGTTCCAAGTGGGATGGAATGAGGCAGCACGAGATTCCATAATGCTACTTAGAACAGTGCACAATTTAAAAATTATAAATTATTTCTGGAATTTCTTATTTAGTATTTTCAGAATGTATTTAACTATAAGGGACAAATCATGGAAAGCAAAACCGCAGATGAGAGGGGACCACTGTGGGTAGAAGTATGTGTTTTACTATGAGATGCTACTGGTGGGATTTGAGATCAAATTCATATCTAAGCTAGTGATAATGTTAGAAACATTGTAAGCTACTCTAAAGATGCTAACATGTATGTAAACATGGGGATAGCTATTTTTTTGTATATGGAATAATGAAATAATTGTACAGGTGATAAATCTTGACTGTAAGATTAAATGAAATATCGATCTGATGAATTTTGTTTTCATACTAAAATTTTTGGTTTTTCTTCTTTTTTTCTCTTAAGAAAGTCATATATACATAGATAATGAATACATTTATGCCTTTATGGGATTCAATGTGTTGATTATTTGTACAAATTGGAGTGCTTACCTCCTACTAATTAACATAGCATTCACTTCATTTACTTAATCACAGTGTTAAGACATTTGTGTTCTATACTTGGTAGATTTGACTTGCACCCTTGCAATATGCTCCACAGGTGTGGTCCCACCATTAACCCTCCCTCTATTAAACCAACCCCCTCCACTCCCATCCCCCACCCCTTCCATCCTTCATCCTAGGCTATAGTTGTGATTCATCTTTCATATGAAAGTGTGAGTGATTATAAATTGGTTTTATAGTAGTACTGAGTACATTAGTTTTTTTTCCATTCCTGAGATACTTTACTAAGAAGAATATTTTCCAGCTCCATCCATGTAAACATAAAAGAGGTAAAGTCTCCATCTTTTTTTAATGCTGCATAGTATTCCATGGTATACATATACCATCATTATTAATCCTTTCATGTGTCAATGGGCACTTGGGCTTCTTCCAAGACTTGGCAATTATGAATTGAACTGCAGTGAACAATCTGGTGCAAATATCTTTCTTGCCAAGTGATTTTTGGTCTTTTGGATATACACCTAGTAGAGGAATTGCAGGATCAAACAGCAGGTCTACATTTAGATCCCTGAGTGTTCTCCAAACTTCTTTCCAAAACAAACATCCTAGCTTGCATTCCCACCAGCAGTGCAGAAGTGTTCCCTTTTCTCCACATCCACGCCAACATCTGTAGTTTTGGGATTTTGTGATGTGGGCTACTTTTACTGGAGTTAGATGATATCTCAAAGTGGTTTTGGCCTGGGAGAATACTTTATGAGGAAGACCCCCTGGGCAATTGAAGCAACATCAAAAATACATTACTGGGATCTGATCCAACTAAAAAGTTTCTGCACTGCCAAGAACACAGTAAGTAAAGCAAGTAGACAGCTCTCAGAATGGGAGAGGATTTTTGCAGGTTATATTTCTGACAAAGGTCTAATAACTAGAATCCACAGAGAACTCTTTTAAAAAAAAAAAAAAAACTTATTAATAAGAAAAGAACAAGTGGTGGTGCCTGTGCCTCAAAGGAGTAGGGCACTGGCCCCATATACTGGAGGTGGTGGGTTCAAACCTGGCCCTGGCCAAAAACTGAAAAAAAAGGAAAGAACAAGTGATCCCATTTCATTGTGGGCAAGAGACATGAACACAAGTTTCTCTGAAGAAGACAGGTGCATGGTCTATAGACACATCAAGAGATTTTTTAAACTTGAGTAACTCTGAGCTTACTAAAATTCTCTCTGGATGGTTTTGTTTACATGGTAGCAATGGAATTTGATCTTTTCTTATCTGGGATTTCTCCCTAAAGGAAAGCAGAATTTAAGTGCCATTTGAATTAAGCAGCTATATAATTTTATTTGAGGAGAAAAATAAGTTCTTTAGGAACTGTGTCTGACGTATTTAGTTAACATTGTCTTTCTAAAGTTTCTGGGAGGAGGAGCGAGAGCTTTGTAAATGAGTTCACATTTGTTGATGACTTGTGTGACAATCTTATGAAGTCGCCACTGACCACCCCATTTTGGAGATGGATGAGCAAAGCAGTGCAGAAAGACATAAAGTGGTCTAGGCATTATACCGAGAACACTTACAAATCTAGATACAAGACATGAATACTTTTCTTTGGGACTTGGGACACTCTTGCTTCATTTCTTTTCAAACTATATATTTAATGGGAGAGATTAAATTGTGGCATTCTATGTTCAGAAAACATTTGACGTCTGGGAGTCCCCAAAGTGAGTGTGTTTATACAGTGAAGAGCACTGTGGGGGAGGGGAAGGAGGGGCTGTCTGGTAACAGGTGTTAGGAAAACCCCATCTGGATTATCCTGTAACCACCGTTTTGGGGGTTTCCATCCTCTGAGCATCTGACAGATAGCTCTTTCACTTAAGTGAGAACAACTAATACGTTATCAGCTTAGCAGTAATGCCAAAAACTCTACCTCAGGAAATTTAAGAAGACTTTAAGAAGAAACAAGGGGACATTTCTTGCTGGCAAGAAAGAAGTGGTGTGTTCAGGGGATGCTGGGAGCACTGTCTCAGGCCAGACAGCACACAGGATCCCCGCGCTTAAGCAAATTACTTAGACTTTTTGTAATCAGTCCCTCATCTGAAAATAAGGTAATAAGTAGTACTTACCCTAACAATTGTTGTGGGTGTTAAAAGAGTTCGGAACAATGCCTGTCAAGTGATACGTAAATGTTCATTGGATAATATGGGTTAAAGTTCATTGCCAGGAATCTTTAGAGAAAGTGTGTGTGGTCCCCTGAAGTCTATAAGGGTAAGGAGAGAAAATTTAGGGCAAGTCAGATGCACAAAGCTGACTTAGAAAAGACAGAATGGAGCTTACCAGAAAACTGAGAAGGGGACACTGTCACACAGGGACGGTGACACCTGGGAGGGTGCAGGGCCACCTTAAGCTATATCAGGCAGCCTGCGGGTGCCAGCAGCTGGGCCGAGTGCAGGGGCATTGCCCAGCCAGGCCAGGCCAGGCCAGCAGGGAGCAGCCGTGGAGGAGGAGGCACCTGCCCAAACACTGTCTCCAGTAATTAGGAAGCTGGTCCATTTTGCAGTGTGGACAAGCAGGCGCCCTGGCCAATTCTCCTGATGAAAACAACTAAATGTGCTGGACACACACAAGCCTTGAGATGTGTTTACAAGCAAAAGACAGCAATTAAGGGGAAGTATGGGATCACTAAGAGGACATTCTGACAAAGCATCTTTTTTTTTTTTTTTTTTTTTTTCTTTACAGCAGGATTGCTGGTCTGTTAGATCGGGGTGATCTTTTGGATCTCATCTCAGAGGTCAAGACCACAGGGAAACATTTGCTGCTGTTCAGCAAGTCCTTTGACAAAGACGTTCCCACATTCTGTGAATACTATGGGAAATAACAAGGAAAAGCTTACAAGGAGTAGGGGGATGGTGTCCAGCTGGATAGTTGCTTCCAGAGTGCTGACTAATGGACTGTTACAACCACAGTGGAGTCTATATGGGCAAGTTATAGGACTGCGATCTTGACCTGTGGGGTTCATGTTTCAACAACAAGTTGGGTGAGGTCCGTGGGCTCATCAATCATTCATAGAGCATGTTCATTAGACACTACACTGAGCATTGAATCGTGCCTCCAAAGCACTGCTGCTCCGTGGAGTCTCAGTCTGGGAAGATAAACAAGCTCTGCAGGAAGATGGTGGTGATGGTTGCACAATAATGTGGGTACACTTAACATCACTTAAGTGTTCACCTAAAAGCAGTGAATATTATACTTTTTGTTATGTCTGTTTTACCACAAGTTTTTAAAATGCCTAAAAGATTGTTACAGACAAGATAAACAGGTTTATCATATGTAAATTCTTTTCCAGCGAAGGAGCTAAAAGTCAAAGTATAGTGAGTCCTACCTCTTATGACACATTTCTGGTTATAAGTTTTCAGTTTGTTCAGGATGGGTTTTTGAAAACAGGAATGCATTCAGAAAATATGTCAGAAGACAACTCCACGTGGGCACGGAGGAAGCAAAGCTCAGTGGACGTCAGTGGCATGGCAGGAGGGGCAAGGGGCAATCGTCTACCCAACGGGTACAGTGAGCAGAATCTGGGTGGCGGGGACATCTTCAGCTGGGACTCAGGCATCACAAAACTGATCCATGTAACCTAAAACATTTGTACCCCCTTAATATTTTGAAATTAAAAAATGATTGCAGGTTAAAAAAAAAAGGTATCAGAGAGATTCAGTTTCCTGCTTATATTGGTTTTAGTTTACACACCATTGGAAATTCAGTGATGACAACTCATGAAAAGAGAACTTGAAACCATCATTCAACATAAATAAATTCAAATAAGAATGCTGTGTTAAAAACAGTTAGGATTGACAAGTTTATTTTCAAAAATATTAAGAAGTAAATTATGCTAAGAAAGCATCTAGGTAAGGTCTGCTTGTATGTTTGACCACATATGTGCCATATTATTACTACATTTCATTTATATTTATTTTGAATAGCTTTAATTAACTTCTTATAACTGTGTTTAACCCAGTGATTCCATGAGATTAAGAAATGTTACCACATTATTTGTTTACAGTATCAGTGAACTAAGTCTAGCATGCTAGTGAACAATAAAGCCAGGTCAGTTGGACTATTAAAACCACTATTAAGAATATAATTGAAACACAGGCAAAATTAGATCAATGACTAAAAACTGGGATTTTTATTTGTTTCAATGATATAAAATGAGAAAAAAATGCTTTATCATATGTTAATGCTTAAAATACTTAGCTATTAATCTATTAAAAAATGGAAAATTTTACTGGGAAGGTCTGAGAAAAATCAGATAATAAAGTAATTATTGAAGGGAAGCACAGATGTGGATGGATGTGGAGGTTGGGGACCCAGAGTTTCATCCCAGGCTCTGCTGTGTCTCTGCCGTGTGGTTCTTTCTGCAGCTGTGTGGCTATGGAGTCCTGTGTCTCCACCATGTGTTTCTGTAGCTGTGTGGCTGTGGAGCCGTGTGCCTACACTATGTGGTTCTGCAGTTGTGTGGTGGTGGAGCCCTGTGTCACCAACATGTGGTTCTGTAAATGTGTGGCTGTGGAGCCACGTGTCTCCACCATGTGGTTCTGCAGCTGTGTGGCTGTGGAGCCGCGTGTCTCCACCATGTGGTTCTGCAGTTGTGTGGCTATGGAGCCGCGTGTCTCCACCATGTGGTTCTGCAGCTGTGTGGCTGTGGAGCCGCGTGTCTCTACCTTGTGGTTCTGCAGTTGTGTGGCTGTGGAGCCATGTGTGTCCACCATGTGGTTCTGCAGCTGTGTGGCTGTGGAGCCGCGTGTCTCCACCATGTGGTTCTGCAGCTGTGTGACTGTGGAGCCACATGTCTCCACCTTGTGGTTCTGCAGTTGTGTGGCTGTGGAGCCGCGTGTCTCCACCATGTGGTTCTGCAGCTGTGTGGCTGTGGAGCCGCGTGTCTCCACCTTGTGGTTCTGCAGCTGTGTGGCTGTGGAGCCCTTTGTCTCCACCTTGTGGTTCTGCAGCTGTGTGGCTGTGGAGCCGCTTGTCTCTACCTTGTGGTTCTACAGTTGTGTGGCTGTGG
>CAUYPK010136612.1:0-32190 GCA_963574355.1 Loris lydekkerianus | reverse complement strand
CGCGGTGCCGCAGCGGGGGGCGTGGCCCCGGGTCCGGCGCTGGCGGTGTGGCCTCGGTGCCGCCGCGGGGGGGGTGGGCTAGGTTCAGCAGATGGGGGGGTGGTCTAGGTTCAGCAGATGGGGGTGTGGTCTAGGTTCAGCAGATGGATGTGTGGCCTGGATTCAGTAGATGGGGGTGAGGCCTAGGTTCAGCAGATGGGTGTGTGGCCTGGGTTCAGCAGATGGGGGTGAGGCCTAGGTTCAGCAGATGGGGGTGTGGCCTGGGTTCAGCAGATGGGGGTGTGGCCTAGGTTCAGCAGATGGGGTGTGGCCTGGGTTCAGCAGATGGGGGTGTGGCCTGGGTTCAGCAGATGGGGGTGTGGCCTGGGTTCAGCAGATGGGGGTGTGGCCTGGGTTCAGCAGATGGGGGTGTGGCCTCTCCAACTAGGAATGTTGGGAAGTCTGTGTTTAGATCTCCTTTAAGCTCTCTCCCTGCCAGCTTGCCTCAGACCTGCTAATTCCTGCACTGAAGGCCACCTCTCTTTTCAAGTTGTCGCTCTGTAAGGGGTGTCTTCCTGGTCCTGCCAGCTTTTCCCCACTGTAAGGGCTCTGCTCATCTGTCCTTGGGGGCAAACTGCACACCATACACCTAGCAGCTACAGATCGTGCCTCTCACTATCATTCAGGAAGGCAGTATCCACCCTCCTGCCCACTCTCCTACCTACTGCCCACACCCACTCCCATCCACGTGCCATTTTAACTTTAGAGCTGATATCTACGCAATATAATCTAGACCCAGGAGTCAGGTGGTATTTACAAGGTACAATTAAAAAAAAAAATCTTGGGTTTGAGCCCAAAGGCCCAAAGGCATGGTGGCAGGTGCTTGTGGTGTCAGGTCCTAGGGAGGCTGAGGCACAAGGGTTGCTTAAGCCCTGGAGTGTGAGGTTGCTGTGAGCTATGCTGTGATTTTCTGTGGGTCTTTCCCCTTGGAATTCCTGAAGGGAGGTGATCTTTCTGACACCACTGCACTGTAACCAGGAGACAGAACGAGGCTCTGTCTCAAAAAAAAAAAAAAAAAAAAGAACAACAAGAAGATTTGGGGTCCAGAAGGCATGGATTCCAGTCCTGTCAGTCTGATTTTCAACACTTACAAGCTGGGGGGAATCCTCTAGGTCATCTCTGCTCCACGATGGTCAAATGGGGACAGCAGATTCTCCTTCCTGCTTATCATGAAGATGAAATGAGAGTTCAAAGGGGAAAGTACTTGGCAAACTGTGACAGTCGTTCTTAGAAAGGAAATGTCAAAGGAGTTCTCAGACTGAGGGAGACCCCAGGGACCCCTCCTAAGGAAGCAGTGAGATCCTTTCTTTCTTTTCACTGTGTCTGTATTCTGACAAGACCTGTTGTCTTCCCATTAAGTGAAACCAGGATGTGACTGTGGAACGGAGAAAGCTGGCTGTAGGGGCCGCAGGCCTCCACTCCCTACATCAGCTCACCTTTGCTCCCCTGCAGAGAAGGCAAGCGCAGTTAATGATGAAATGGCAGGAAGACTCTGGAGGGCTTTTAGAAATTCTCACCAGGTAACTTGGTGCACACGGAGAGAGAGGCACACGTACAGTGCGGTCATCCTGGGATTATTAATCACTTTACTGTTTCGGTTAGTACGACTTTATCCGAAGAGTTCATTTTTTTAAATGTTGGAAAAGCTGGAATAAAGGAGCATACTATTCCTGTTAAAACTTTGCATAAGAAGAAGCGGCCCAGAGTCCTCGTATGGGGCAGGCATAAATTAATGGAAACTGTTTTCAGAATTTACCAAGAGCTTGCCTGAATAAACAGGGAGCCTGAGGGTATTTCTTGTGGGAGTGATGAGTTGTGAATCCCAATATAAGATGTGTGTTTAAAAAAAAAAAAAAAAAGTCTGTTCTAAGAGGAAAAAAAGTTTCTGAGTGTTTGGTAAAACAGGCTATTTTTAAGCTAAGAAAAAATAAGATTGTAGGGATTTCAAAAATTTTGTGAATTTATTTATTCAGATAATATATATATACACATGGGGCTTCCTTGCGTCTTACGAGCACAGGTGGGGAGGAAGAGAAGACTATCTGAGTTCTCCGACGGCCGTCAGGCTCACCAGGGACATGATACAGGTGGTAAAAAGATGACCGTTGCCATTTAGGGGAGGCAGGCTGTTTTATGGAAACATCGTGATATGTAGAGTCAGATAAACTTGGGTTCTAGATCTGGCTTCACCTTAGAAACGGGACCTAGGACTTGATATTCCATCAGTTCTGTGCCTCAGTTTTTAGTACTATAAAATGGGGCTAATACTTGCCAGATGTAAGGATTGAATGAGATGAAGAGTGTTTGATGCTTAGCCACGGAATGCGGTGCCTGGGGGTCTCTCATCATCTGTTTCCTTATTTGTTTCTCCCATCTGTTTTCTGCTCTATCAAAGGAGACGTGCAGGTACGCACTTTTCCGGAATTTTGAAAAATACAGGCAATGGCAGAAAATTCCTCATGGTGGAGGAGGGTCGTAACTTGGATCTTTGGCTGTCTTCTGCGTGCCTCTCTACGCTCTCTCTGCCCTGCTCTCCTGCCTCCAGGAAGCTGTCCTGTGGGGCTGTCTCCATCCATAGTCCATCTGTAGGTCTCCTGGCCCCTGACCACTTGGTCAGCCAATGCTGGGTCCCAGCAGGAGGCTGAAGAGCACAGAGACAATGAAGTCTGTGTTTGGATCCCCTTTAAGCTCTCTCCCCACCAGCTTGCCTCGGACCTGCTAATTCCTGCACTGAAGGCCACCGCTCCTTTCAAGTTGTCGCTCTGTAAGGGGTGCCTTCCTGGTCCTGCCAGCTTCTCCCCACTGTAAGGGCTCTGCTCATCTGTCCTTGGGATACTGCCCTCCCTTAGGATTTCCCTTCACCCCGTCCTACCCTTGTGATGTAAATAATCTCTTCATTAAATCTTTGGGAATAATCTTAATGTGAGTTCGTCATCTGTTTCCAATCTCCAAGGATGAGTTGAGTTGGAATAGGTGTGGGGATGTGGCATTGGGTAGCCAAGGTGTGCTCTGGGGTCTGTGACCAACCTGAGCTGGCTGCAGTGTGTATTTCATAGGAGGACGAGGAACTGAGATGTGAGTTTAGGGAGATATGCTGAGCCACAGCCTGAAGGCCAGGCTAAATGAACGTATCAGAACTCATAGCAGAAATAATTTTCGGTAATTGTTTCCTAATTCATTTTGACAAGTGTGCATTGAATAGGTATATGCGATAGGAAATAAATATCAGAAAAGTCTCTCTTTTCATTCCAAAGAATTCTGTGCAAATGAAATATAGAGGGAAGGGAAGGCAGACAGCATGTAACGACTACTTCTTTTATTACCAGGCGGCTTCCACATATTACCTTATTCTACTCAGCAACCATTGTGAGTAAGGTACCAATTTCCCACATTTACAGAGGTAAGAATTAGAGCTCAAAAACTTTGAGAGACTTGCCAAAGAGTACATATCTGGGACATAGTGAAGCCACAATGTGAAAGACAGTCCATGGGACCATTAGGCTCATGTTTTTTACTCTCAGTTGGGAGAGTATACAGTGAGCTGTATAAGGGTTCAGGCGACAGGTATAGACGTGTACCCTATACCTCGAGCTTCCGACTGTTTGCTGCAGGCCTTCCCAGTAAGGAGTGTGGCATTGTAAGGCCAGGCAAAGCAGCAGGGCAGGGAGGAGTTTTTCTGGATTGGAGGAATAGTCTGGCCTCGTGGAGGCTGGTGTGGGATTTCCTGACTCGAAGAACCCTGGACCTCTCCTGGGACTAGGTTGCCATGTCATTCCATTGCACAGGGTTTGTTTACTCCCTGCCACTGGGTACCTTCAGTTCCTCATGGTACTGAAAATGTTCTCTCTCTCCTAATTATGCATTTTTTTCTCCTCTTAGTCCTCATTCCCGCTGCCGAGCTGTGGCCTTGCTGTATTTCCCTGTGTCTCTTTCCACTTCGGGTCCCTTTCTGAATGGACGGAGTCTGTATCATTGAGTTCAAATTCTCAAAAGAGAAAATGTGCAGCCCTTCTTATGTGTCCAGTTTGGCTGTTTGGAATAGCTTCTGCCATGCTGAGCTATGGCCACCGGTCTGGCAGTGTGGGGTCCTGGGGAAAGGAATCTACCAAGGCCCAGCCATCCTGGTACTCAACTGGGGTGAAGCCAAATCCAGAGGTCTCTCTTTTCTCATCAATTCAAAACCTCAAATCTCATCTAAATTTCATGAGTTCAGAAGTCCAGATTTTTATTAACTCAATCATCCATATTACATCCTAGCAATTAGGGCGTAATTGGGAGGTGAGTGAACTTTTCCACCTACCACCAGCATGTAACTCCCACAGAAACATTTACTCCTCTGATGAACATTTTATACCTCGGATAGATTACATCTCGTTGTATAGATTAATACCACCTCCATAATGTGGTGCATATGCTGGGCCATCCCATCTCGCTGTGAACACATTCAGGGCTGGGGCAGTTAAATGACTCTCCCAACCCTTCCTAACCACTGGGTGAGCGGACGCTGCCACCGAGGCCCACGTGTGTTCACTTAACCTTTATCTCTGTGTCTCCTAAACTAGGCGGCATTTTAGAATCACTTGTGAAGCTTTTAAACACCCCTCCCCTCCGTGCCTAGGTTGCACTGTAGACCAGGTAGGTGAGAATCTGCCAGGTGGACGGCAGTTCCACAGGTGAATCCAGAGGTAGCAAAGGTGGGGGGGCCCTGCCCCACGCTGTGTCCCTTATTGGTAGAAGTGGGGTGTGTGCAGGCTGAGCCCCAGCAGGTGGTCCTGGAAGGCTTCCCGTGGTGGTTGGGAGTTTGAAGTGAGATCCCTGGGGGGTTTTCTGGGTGAAACAGTGAGGAGAATTTTTATGGAGAGGAAATGGCTTTCCTTGTTGTTGATTTGCTCATTATTTTCCAAATGTGATTGAATTTTTATGTTTTTTTTTTTTTTTTTTTGAGCTGGTTTGAATAAATACATTCACAAATCTGGAAACAACCAAAAAAAACAAAAAAAACAAAAAAAAACGACATCCTTTGTCAGAGCATCCATTCTCATTTTATGGCTTCAGGGAAACATGGCCCCACGGTTATTGCTGTCGGTATGTTTTTTGTCAGGGAGATAATTGTGGAAATTGGGTTGCTTCCCGTCAAGTGCCGACCCTTTTGTGGAGAAAATTTGAGCCATCCGTGTATCCCATTTTACAGTAATTGAGATTGGACTAGCAAATCATTAGCGCACTAAAGGAACATGATGGCTCCTCTTTTTTTTTTTTCAAAAGGAAGGTGGTAAAAATTGGATGTTTGAGAAGAGCGTGGAGAAGAACAGGGTGCCTGGGAGGGGAGAAAGCACAGCTCCGTCCCTCTTCTCCAGACGGGAGAGGGCAGGGCCATCAGCAGTATTAGCAATGATCTCAAGTCACTACATGTGGAATGTGGACACCCGCAGGATACGTCCCTGCCCAGGGCCACCCTAGGAGCCAGGCTGCCTGGGGACATCCGTTGCACACTCCCTGGGCTTGCTACTTACAGGTGCCAGCTTGTTTGTCCTCTTTCCCATTGTCAACTTGCAAGATAATGAAATAAGTAAATAATGGAGGCATATATTTTAGGTAAATCAGCAGGCGAAGCTACCAAATGCTGCATTTGTTTATTTAAAAGCCCCTTCACAGGGAGGGCCTCATTAAATACTTGTCTGTTCTTCCTGCCAGACCCCAGGGAATAACAAAAGTCCCTGTTACTCAAACACACTGTGAAGGAAGCAGGGATGAGGGCTGGAAGAGCAAATAGACAGGGTGTACCTGCAGCCGCCTCTGGCCAGCCTGGACGGGGGTCAAGTAAGGAGCAGAAGTGTGACTGAAACAGCTGTGAGGATGGTGCCACTTCAGGACTGCGCTTTGGGGAATAGGTGTGATGGTCACCTGAGGCCAGACGCTGCGCTGTGGACGTCACAGTGGCCAGGACCCCCCAGCATCTGAAGGGTCTGCTCGGGGCAGAGTTGGTGCTGTGGAAATGCACGTCGAGCTGCTCTGAGGGGCAGCACCTGGGATATCACAGCTACGTTCTGAAGGAGTTGGGGATGTTTGCTTTTTGCCTTTTTTCCTGAAGATCCATTTATCCAGGACCTCTCTGGAAAGGAAAATTGAAGTGTATGAGCTGTTAAACTTAGTAACTCCATTAATGCAGTAGCCTTCCATTCGGCCTCCAGGCCCTGGGTGACTTTTGAGCTAGCACCATCTCCAAGATCCCAAAAGCATCAGTTACCTTTACCGTAGCCTCCCGTCCCTTGGCAATAGTAACTCTGCATCACTGGTCACTGAATAACTTTGGAGGTCTACACTGACATATGAATTTTTGTATAAAAATGTACATATATGTGTTACTATTAATCTATCTATCTATATGTGTGTGTGTATATATATATATAATATATATATATATATTTTTTTTTTTTTTTTGCAGTTTTTGGCCAAGGCTAGGTTTGAACCCGCCACCTCCGGTATATGGGGCCAGTGCCCTACTCTGTTGAGCCACAGGCACCGCCCTGTTAATCTGTATATTAAAGGAATAAATGATACCCTGTTTTTTAGTTGATAGATATAGCAGAGTTTGATTTTCTCACCCTGATAGATTTTCTTGAGCCCCTGCTGGGTGGCCTACCCCCCAGACGTGCAGCACCCCCAAACACACACACACAGTCCAGCCTCTGCCTCCGTCTCCACACTCACGTCCTGTTACTCCTGAGGGGTGATGAACTATTTGCGTTTTGGGATTGGTTTGTCTTTTCTCTCTTTCATTCTATCCTTCACAGCTTTTCTTCTCAATGCTAATGATATTCACTAGTCTTTCAGAACTCAATTTGAGAGCATCCTCTTTTAAGAATCTTCCCTGGGTCCCCGTTTTGAATTCAGCCCCATCCCAACCGCCAGCATCCGGCCCCATGTCGAGGTAGGGTCCTATCTCCTGCATCCCTGAACAGTTTCATTAAGTGACATCCCAAGTGCTGCCCCTCAGAGCAGCTCGACGTGCATTTCCACAGCACCAACTCTGCCCCGAGCAGACCCTTCAGATGCTGGGGGGGTCCTGGCCACTGTGACCCCCGCAGCGCAGCGTCTGGCCTCAGGTGACCATCACACCTATTCCCCAAGGCGCAATCCTGAAGTGGCACCACCCTCACAGCTGTTTCTGGTGCTATTTCTGTCTGTCCACCTTTTATCTCTCTGCACCAATAACTGTCTTTTTTGCCTCCCCCCCAATAATTTGAGCTCCTCGAGATTGGAACTGTGTGATACGTATCTGTCTCTTTATGAGCAGAACTAGAACCGTGGCCCACCAGGGAATAGGTGTTTGATGACTAAGTGAATTCAGTGACTAAGTGAATTTGCTTCCTTACTTACATATTTGCTGCTAGCCATACAGTGTGTCAGGTCCTGTGCAGGAGGCTGATGGGAGGCAGAGGTGGATGGCGCCCATTCCTGCTTGGGGTCAGGGTAGGTCAAGTCCCAGCTGGGGAAACACACAAGCTGGAGAGTGGGATGTGGAGGAGGGTGTGAGTTGGTAAGCAGCTGGGGTATTTTATATAGCTTTGTTCATTTTGGTCTCCCCTAATTGTAGCAAAATCAATACCCCCATTCTACAAATGAAGAAACTGAAGCTTAACATGTTTAAACGGCTCACAGTGCCTAAACTTGCATAGGCGACAGGATGGAGTCAGGCTGGATTCCAACCCAGCACCTTGGATAGCTTGTTGCTTTAGATTCTGTATCCTACTGATATATTATTATAAAAGCAGAGGTAAGGATTTTATAAGGTTGAATGGAACTAGCGTCCCAAGTATTAAAAACACTAATGGAATTATTTTAGATTTGTACGTTTGTTTTTTTTCCAATACCCTAAGAGTTTCTGTAATGAATTTTCATGGTGCTATAAATACTTAATGAAACTGTGATCCATTAGTTAAATGAAATGGTCCTACGTATGCTGTTTTGCTGTCAAATAAATTCCTTTAATATTGCTAAAACCTGAGTCTGACTTTTGTTAGCTTTGAGTTTCATTAAAGAAACACATTTTTTTCCCACTATTATTGCCTTGCTTCAGGTTGAGTGATAACTGAATAATAAGTAGTCCTGCCTTCTAGAACACAACATTTTATTTTTTTCCAAAAATATTTTCATATAAAACACAGAAGATTATCCCAGTATCACCCCCATTTTATGGTTGAGTAAACTGATCAATGGATGAAACAATTTGTTTAATTCTGGCTTTCACTCTAGAAAAGTAAAACTACCAAAACATGTTCTTTCAAATCAAAGAAAACAATTACAATGGATTTGGGCCACATTGTTTTGACACCATTTGAAATTTTCACTACTAGTATTATACTTTTAAGCGTGAGTTTTGTTATCTCAGCGTACATGAAGGGACGTTAGATGTTCTCCATAGCAATGCTGTAGAGATATTTTTTCTGTTTAGTGTGACACTACAGATATTACGAAGGCCAATAGATAGTTTTCCTTCTCCACTTCTGGTCCAAGGAAGGAAAAGAGTGTTGTGAGTGATAGACTTTGTGAAACTGTAACTGATCTTATTTCTCTCATTGCTTTGGCCTCTAGGAATCTCATCAAAAAATGCATTGCCTGTTCAGCCATTGTGTCCTATTGTTGCTTCTACCTTCATCTTCGTTTCCAACCCACGATATCGCCTTGCTCCAGTTTTCTCATCTATTTAGTTTATCAGGTTATGGGAAATGAATTTCTATAACACGTTGGAACTCTGTTTTTTCTTTCAAAATACAACATAAACATACGAACATTTCAACATAATAAAGATGAGCTCACAGGCCAAGAGATGCAATCTTTGTGATTTTTCTGCCCTTGTTAGGTTTAAGGCAAGTTTTAAGGCTAGGGATATAGCCCATCAATGCATCAGTTTTCTTGAAGGGTTGGTTCTGTGCAGGTGATGTCTCTATATTTGCTATGAGGATGGTGGTCCTTTATTAGTAGAGACGTGGCTTCTCTGGACAGCATTCATTCTGCCAAGAGTCTACGCAGAGTCTGCGCCTCTCACACCCACAGCAGCTATTAAGAAGTGCTGCCATTGAAAGGTTAATGACAGAGTCCTAGGAATGGACAGACACGTAATCTACAAAAGACCTCCTTCCTTGGGCAGAGTCATTGAAGAGACTGCAGTGGTCCAGGAGGCAGAGAAATGGAAAATCTGAGGGGCATATAGAGTATAATCCAGAGAAAGTTCAGAGCACAGGAAACAAAAAGACCCGCTCCACGCAACTTTGGTCTAAAGACTTCTGCCAAGCTAGGCAGTCTGGTCAGATACCGGGGTGGAGCTGGAGTCTGTAATCAGAACTGACAGCTGTAAACTAATTTTAAACTCAGCTGGCTCTGGGAATTAGAAAGCGTGCTGTCTAGGGAGCCGGAATGGGCCTGAACTTAGAAGAAACATCAGGCCAGAATTGGCTTAGTTGTGTATTTCTGCATGCGAGGGTCTGAGCTAGACTTTCTTTTAAAAAATGTTATTTGGAGATAATCTCCAAATTATAGGAAAAGGTATAGGAGTAAGAATAGGCAGAGAATACTCTTTGTTCTTTACTTAGATTCATCCATTGCTGATTTTTCATCCCATTTGATTTATCATTGCATTTCTCTCCCTTCATATATATACAGATACGTACCCAGACATACATGCCTGTGTGTGCATCTGTACACATGCAGTAGCAGCTCTGTAACTTGAACACTCGAGGGACTAACAAAACAGTCAACACACGGAGGTGGCCAACATAAGGACCTGCGCCTACGGCACTGATGCCCACATGGTGCATGTCCGGTCTATGGAAATTAGGTCAACTTAAGGAGGTGGTCAGCTATGGAGGGTCTACCGTATAGGATTTATTTTCTGAGTCATTTGAATGTGTGACGGACATGTCTCATCCCTTTATTCCTAAATATTTCCTAAAAACAGATATATTCTCCTATATAACCACAGGAAAGTTTTCAAGTTAAATATATTTAACATTGATACGATATTTTCATCTAATTGAGCATGCATATTCACATTTATCCACTGACCCAATAATTTCTTTTGTAACACTGATTTTCTTGGTATAGATCTAGTATTTTAGGTGTCATATCGGTTTAATTTCTCTTCATTTAAAACATTTCCCTAGCCTTTCTTTGTCTTTTATTACATTTTTGAGGAACACAGCCCTCCCCTTTCCATTTAAAATGCCTAATCTTATTAGATCCCTGGCCAGCACGCTGCCTAGAGTGCAGAGTGAACCAGGTTCTTCTCGGGCTCTCACCGGCTGCCCATCTGCCCGTTTTTGTCGATGTTAACTTTGATAACCCAGTGGAGGTGTTGTCTAATTTCTCCATTGTATAATTACCAAGTTTCCCTTGGAACTGATAAACAATAAATGGGAAGGCAGTTTTTAAGACCTGCAAACATCCTGCTTCTCATAAAAAATCTGACTTGGATTTAGTCTCAGTTGATGATTCTTGCCCGATCAGTCTTTACTCTGATGGCTGAAAAATGTTGATTTGATAGCTCCAGCGCTCCCTGGGTATTCCCTGGTCAGCACCTGCTCTGCTGCGAGCTGGACACCTTTCCCTTTTCCCCCCATTTGTCTGTCTGTCATCAGTATGGATTCACGGATTCCTATTTTTTCAGTGGCTGTTTATCATCATCTTTAATCATCTTGGTATTTTTAAATTGTTCCCGGTTAGGCCAGTAGGAGCTCCTTCCTGATGGCTGTGTGTCCGTTATGACATTCTCTCATGATTGTTTGTCTGTTTGCTTTGAGCACTTCCTTACTTTCTGAAATAACAAAACATCTCAGGCTCACCTTGTACCTTCCCTACCCTGCCCCAGCTCTGGAGTTAACTCATTTCTCCAAGAATCTCTGCTGTCTTCTGCTGGAAAATGGTCAATAGAAACCAATGATCTAAAGTAAAGTATTCAGTATGTCATTTTATTTGCTTTAGGCCTTTTTAGCAGGCAGTGCTTGCTAATGACCTGCGTATCAACACATACATACATCCACCTGTGCTCATTCGTGTACATATGTGTATTTTATTAATCAGGAGTTTATGGGGAAACCTCCCATTTCCCATCTATCATGAAAGCTGCTTTCCTGCCTTCTGCCTTTTTCCTTCCCCAACTTTAACTTCTCTTCATCCAAAGCAAGAACCTTGGCTCCCCAGAACATCAGTGCCTTGACTCCTGTGCTCAGCCTGGTAGTACCTCCTAAGAGTTGGGGCATTGCTTCTTCTGTAGCCCTGCAGAACCTCCTAAAAGGGGTTTGGGTTTTCTGTGCTGCTCCTCCTGCCCCACCCTGCATGAGACCAAGTGTCTGCCGTCTAGTCCGTGTTCGTACATTGTTCCACGTGGTCTTTCCCCGCTGCCCCCTCAGCGAGTGTGCTGACAGCGTTCATTTAACATGCAGGGAGCTGACTGCTTCCGTCTCCTTTCGGTTGTAGGTTCTCCTTTCTCATCTCTGTAAATTACATTTTTTCATAGAACATTAATAGGTTTCCAAATATGGAAATTGTGCAAGAGGCTGTACTTGGAGAAGTGTCACCCTCTGCCCTGATACTCGGCCACTCTACCATCTGGTACCTTCCCTATATAGAAAAGGAACTTCACTGTTGTTTGGCTCTTAGACCCGTTTCTTTTTGTGAGGATAAACAGATTTATGTCTCCTCCTTTCTTACACGAAAGACAGCATGCCGTGTATCCAACCTGTGGCCCGTGGCCGAATGCTCATCTTGTGAGGGCATTTTTTTGCTTCTCTAAGGTGTTGGATATTATGAAAAGTATGCTAGGACCTTTATTTTTGCTAATCAGCTTTTGTTTTTTGTTTTGTTTTGTTCTGTTTTAGAGACAGAGTCTCACTTTTATCACCCTCAGTAGAGTGCTGTGGAGTCACAGCTCACAGCAACCTCCAACTCTTGGGCTTAAGCGATTCTCTTGCCTCAGCCTCTCGAGTAGCCTGGACTACAGGTGCCTGCCACCATGCCCAGCTATTTTTTTGTTGCAGTTTGGCCCGGCCTGGGTTTGAACCTGCCACTCTCAGTATGTGGGGCCGGCGCCCTACCCACTGAGCCGCAGGTGCCACTCCTAATCAGCTTTTGTTAGTGTTTGTGTATTTGCTGTGTGGCCCAGGACAACTCTTATTCTTTCAATGTGCAGCAGAGAAAAAAAAAAAAAGGTTGGACACCCCTGCCATAGATGGAGCTACACTTTTAAAGTGCCTAAATGTTATCTTTTAAATCTGTTCATATTTGATGGTGCCATTTTCACTGATGAGGAAACTGAGGCTTCTCATTGGTACTGGGGCAGCTAAAACCTTGTTGATAAGTGGCCTGTTTTCTGTGCTTTAAAGCTTGGATGAAGCTGAGTAAGAGACCCCAAACCATAAAACACACAGATCCCGGTGCAAAGTTCTTACACCTGGGATGACTACCACACCACCCCAGATCCTGGTTTTGGGAAGGCTACCTCTTCATCTGGTGCAGAGGGAGACATTGTCCTTTAAAATTGGAATTGGTGCTGCCCGTAGCGAGTCACGTAAGGTTTATTTATCAGGCCGTTTTGGTTTCCTGCTTGGGGTGAAGTTCATAGATCATAAAATTAATGATTTTAACGTGCCCTTTACTGCATCATTGTATAACCCTCCACCTTCAGCCAAAACATTTTCTTTATCCCCAGAGAAGACTCCATGCCCACTGCGGAGTCACCCTGCTCACCCCCTCCCCGGCGCCTGGCGACCACCCATCTCTTTTGTGTCCCCAAGCGTTTATCTGTTTGGGGTATTTCAGATAAATGAAACACCACGACGTACGATCTTTCTTATCCGATTGCTTTCCTTGGCCAGATGTTTCCAAGGTTCTTCCATGTTGTAGCTTGCATCAGCTCTGCATTCTGTCCTACAGCTGAGTAACACTCCAGTGGACACGCCACACTGATTTATCCATTCATCTGCTGAGGGACATCTGGGAGGGTCTTGGGTGAAGTCGGGAAGAAGACTAGCTTGTACCTTGCCCTGAATGAAGATAATAATATCTAACTCTTCAAGTGGTCCAAAGGGTTGAATCAGATAATGCATGAAAAGCTCATAGAACAGGATCTGGCAGATGGTGGCTCTCAATAATCAATAGTTCATCAATTGCTGGATTGTGTGGGGAGAGGGGAGAGAAGGAGAGAGAGTACAAATTTGTGTTATAATATGTGTTTTACTGTGTATTTGTTGTAGCTGCTCAAACCTTCATGCTTTTTTTTTTTTGGCGTATCTGTTTTCTCTGCTTTATGGTTGGGTGTTTTTGGCTCCCGCCACCCCATCCGAGAACATGGAATTTTACATTTTAGAAGCCGTTCACGAGACAGAATGTCTGTAGTGGAATGTTACATAATTCACATTTAGATTTGAAGAGCTCATTATAAAAAACCTGACACACTTCAGGAATATTAAATTACTGCGGATTGTGTGAAGCAGAGAAACATTATTGAAGGATTTCAAAATTCTAGGCAAGCCTGGGTTTAACTGATAGGGTTTCACAGCTTTTACTGGGGAAAATGATTTGAGTTGTCACATGGTTTCTGGCCCTGGAGGGCTTTAATCTCCTTAATTACAAAGAAATGAATTTCCTAAATAATTTGGAGTTACTTCACAGTATTTGGTCAGCCTCTAGCTTTTGGAAAATTAAAGGAGACGCCAAGGTTCACCTCCTGGTCTTCTCTCTTCACTGCAGACGCCTTGTTTAAGTTTTTATTCAAAATGATGCTGCTTTCCTTTCATTCCTGATAAAGGGATGTACTTCAGAAATTCATACATAATGCTGGTAATACTTGAACACAATCTTGTTTTCTTGAACAAGGGACTTTGGAGATGGGAATCAGGACGAGTGAGTGCTATGCTGTGATTTATAAAGTTAAAGGGGAGAATATGGCCCAAATCCAATCCAGTCTTGATGCACTGACTTTTAAGAATCTTTGAAAATATGTAAAATTCGTATGTTCCAACTCCTTCCTGTGGTTGCTTAAGGATTAGGTACTGTGTTCAGGCCCAGCCTGATGGAAGGACCTGAGACTTTGCCACGTCCTACACTTCGTCCTCGGAGAGCAGCTTCACCTGGCTCAGCTTTCTCTTCTGTAGAGGGAGATAGGAATGTGGACTTCTGGGCCTTTACCAACCACGCGCCCTTGATCAGGTAACACTGGAAACCACGTGCCTAACATTTATCGAGTGCTTTCCAGGAGGTGTTCCAGACACTCTTCTGATCCTGGTATAGGTGTGACCTCAGTTAGTTTCCACAGCAGCACCGGGAAGCTGGTGCACTTATCCCCATTCTCCAGATGAAGGAACTGAGGCACAGAAAGGTTGAGTACCTTTCTAAATAATCACCTGCTTCTAAGTGGCTCAAACTATAAACTTGGTCAGAAATCAAATCGTAAGTGTCGGGAGAGACTCCATTTTACTAGACAGATCAGAAAATATTTCCGCCTCACATATCTTTGTAACTGAACCTTAAAGCGTCAGTAGAATGTCATAACAGCAGAAGGAAAAATGGGTACTTGGGAAAGTATATTACCTTCCTGCTGGGCTGGGGCTTCCTTTTATTGGTTTGGTTGTGGATATTCAGCCTCAAGCTTGTGTTTGCACACGCTGCTCCAACTGCTGGAAACAACCGTTCATTCATTCAAGGTATATTTACTGAGGCCCTGCGGGTCTTTCCCCTTAACGTCCATTTGACAGATCATCATTCGTTAGGGTCTCACACAGTAGGGCTCACATCCTGGGAGCTCTGTTGACTCTTGTACGCAAAGCCAAATCGCTTCTTTCTGCCAGTCTGCCTGGTGTTTACCCTCTTTCTGTTTTGGTCACATGTGTGTGTGGCAGTCCCTCTGCTAGATTGAGCTGCTTTGAGGACAGAAATCAGGCTCTCACTGTGTCCTCTTGGCCAGCATGGGTGAGCAGTAAGTATCTGTTAATGCGAACGAGCCAGTATTTGCACTTGGCCCACAGCAGCTTCTTAGTAAATTACTTATTGAAATAAAATAATACTGTCAATGTAATGACTTGTAGGCCAGCTGCCATAGCTCAGGCTAAGGTGGGTGGGTTGCTTGAGCTCAGGAGTCTGAGACCCACCTGAGCCAGAATGGACCCCATCTCTACTAAAAATAGAAAAAAAAAAATAGCTGTGATGGCATCCTATAGTCCCAGCTATTCAGGAGGCTAAGACGAGAGGATCACTTGAACCCAGAACCCAGGAGTTTGAGGTAGCTGTGAGCTATAGTGATGCCACGGCAGTGCATCCAGGGTGACAGAGTGAGTCTCGCCTCAAAAAAAAATGATTGTGTCCATATTTGACCTGGTTTTGTGCGTCTATCATCTCCCATGGAATGTTGCGTTTGGGAGAAGGGATTGGGAAGGGAATGGGGCTGGCGGCATGGTGCAGACAGAGGGGACAAGGGTGGCAGGAGAAATTCTCATTTTCTACAGATGGTTTGGTAGGCCCCGTTCTGCAAAGGTAACTTTATATTTTCCTTACTTACAGCCTCCTATCCTCTAGATCAAGTGCTTTCATTTGGGGCCAGTGTCTTTTCCAAAACAAATAGCTTATATATAAAAAAACGAAAACCAAATAGCATTTGGATAAGGTGGGAATTTCCCTCTATGTAAGCCTTCCTATAATTTTGTGTAGCTTTTATGTTAGACTTTCTAGCTTACCCTTAACTAGATTGTCATGATTAAAAGATTTGAGTTATTATTCTTTCTGAGCTGAAATTGGCATTTGAGGTCAGTCCTTTTAAATTAAACAGTTGTAGATCTGGGGGCTGAGCTATGAATTGAGTGCCTAATTTAAAGATCCATTTCTAAGAGGTTTTTCTTAATATTCTCTAAATGTGGATAACTGGTGACGTGTTTACTTTTAATGGAACTCTCCGATGTAAGTATCAGGTAGACAGACACTGGGAGGGACTGTGGACCTGACAAAGGGAACGGTGTAGGTTAATTCAATTTAAATGAGATCCGGAGAGATAATGTGTGTGGAGCAGTAGCTGAGGGTATAGCATCTAGTAAATGCATAGTAAATAGTAGCTGTAACTGAAGTGATTGTATTATCACGATTATCGTCCTTCTCTCCCTAGCACAGTGTCTGAAATTCACAGTCCCTGGTACTGCACAATGCATATTTATTAGAGAATGAATGAATGAAACGTGTGTCTGACCGTTTCTTCTCTTTCCCCTCCTTCATTAAATGCTTGTCTGCTCTTACGGCTGGAGGAAAACCTGACATAAAAATTGGAGTTTCTCAGCCCTATTTGTCACCTTACCCTTGGAGCCTAATTGTATGTCAACTCTGTCCCCTCTGTTGCCTGCCTGAGAGGAACAGACCCCAGGTCACTTCCCTATGATCTGCTTTAGCTGCCCAGGTTCCGATGAAGCTTGGCTGATGGATGGGATGCCCTCTATTTTTTTGCAGTTTTTGGCCGGGGCCGGGGGCCCTACTCCTTGAGCCACAGGCCACCCAAGGGGTGCCCTCTTGTTGGAAATGTCTCCACAAGGCTGTTCGGGATGTGTCTTTGCTATGTTTTCTGGGTAACATCTAGTGCTTGGAAATAAATGTACAAAACAAAGAAAGGGTTGGGCTTTGTCCCTCTCAAAAATCCAGACTTTAAAAGATGTGTTTGGAGTTACCTAATTTGAGAAATAGTTTTGCTTCTCTAAGCCTCTCTCATTCCTTTGAGTGAATAAATCTTATTGGCTTCATGGAATCACATGAATGGCTTATGAACAAGGACCAAGATTTTCTTGTTTTTGTTTGCCAGTTGAAAAAAAAAAAATTTTTTTTTTTTGGTAATGTCTATTCTATTTCAGAAGGGTGATTACTGTAAATATTATTATTATTATTGTTATTTTATTTTATTTTTTTTTTTGCAGTTTCTGGCTGGGGCTGGGTTTGAACCTGCCACCTCCGGCATATGGGGATGGTGCCCTACTCCTTTGAGCCACAGGCATTGCCCTGTAAATATTCTTTTTTGTTTTAAATTTCAGGTTAATATGAAGGTACATAGGATTAGTTTTCGTTATTTGCATTTGTAAAGTCCAAAGTCCGAGTCGTGGTTGAGTCCTTCCCTCAGGAAGTTGCCATGTACCCCTAGATCATATCCAACACGGGAGAAGTTACCCAGCCTGCCTCTCCCCTCTTCTTGAATTTAATTGTGTTTTTCCCCCATTTGGGCCTGTAGTTGTTCATCTCCTAGTTTCCGATCACGACTGAGTACCTGGGGTGCTTGCTTTTCTGTTTTTGAGGCACTTTATTTAGGAGAATGTTCTTCATGTCTATCCAGGTTAATACAAAAGGTGCAGCCTCTGTCTTTTTTAAATGACCGAATGGTATTCCATGGCACACCCATGCCACAGTTTATTAATCCATTCTTGTGTTGGTGGGCACTTGGGCTGCTTCCACATCTTGGCGAGTGTGGACTGAGCTGCTATAAACATCCACCTGCGAATGTCCTCCTGGTAAATTGTCTTCTTGCTTTGATTTACAGCGCTCAGGACGAGTGAATGAAATGCGCAGCCTGGCGTGTCCTTTGTGAAGGGAGGAGCCTTTCTCTTGGAGAGGAGTTCTCCATGAGCCTGCCCGCAGCCCGGGATCTGTGTGAAGTGGACTAAGGATTAAGTAGGATGTCAACTGAGACAGAACTTCAAGTAGCTGTGAAAACCAGCACCAAGAAAGACTCCAGAAAGAAGGGTAAGCCTAAACCGCCTCCCTTCTTTTTTTTTGCAGTGTTTGGCCGTGGCTGGGTTTGAACCTACCACCTCTGGTATATGGGGCCAGCACCCTACTCCTTTGAGCCACAGGTGCCGCCCGGCCGCTTCTGTTCTTAATGGCTACTTCTGTGCCCAGGAATACTTTTTGCAGATCTCGGAATGATGTAAACAACTACCTTGATGATTGCATATACAGAGGGTCCCCCCCCCCCCCCAAATGTATACACGTTTTAGGAGATGTTACCTACGTATAACTTTGAATTGAAGGCACTGTTAGGTCAAGTGTCACTAGACGTGCTACATGCATCCATTTGTCTTACAATTTATACACTTCTTGGGAATGATTTATTTTACTTCCAATAAGATCTCTTAAAATGTGTCTTCATTTTTGGGGTGCCCCTGGTATTTTTTAATAGTTATGTAGACTCCTAATACTTCAATGGCTCTTCATTATTTTCTGGGTAAAATCCAAAATTCTTTTCATAATATACAAAACGCTTCTGGACATGCCTTCTACCCATCCCCCCAGCAGCATCTCTGCCTAATATCACCTGACCAAAATTTATCCTCCATTCGTCCCATCTTGTTGCCACTCACCTTTGCCTATAACCAGGGGTTCTCCAAACTCCAGCAGTCCGTGCTCACCGGGAGGGCTTGTCGAAGCACAGTCTGCTGAGCTCTGTCCCCAGAGCATCGGATTCATTACGTCTGGGGTGGGAACCAAGACTTGGCCCTTCTGGAGACCACACTTTGAGGACCACTGGACTGTTCATTAATCCGTCCTGAAATCGTTTTGTTGCTCTTCACTCTTTCCTAGCAGACTCCTGCTTATTCACCAGATTTTAGTTTAGTGGAGCCTTCGGGAGGAGACTTTCCTTATTCCCAAATTGGGGTAACAATGAGGTCACTGTGTGACCTAGTCTGTTTTCTTAGCACTCTGTAAGTTCTTCAGAGCTAGACATCTTGTTCACCTCTGAATTCCCAACACTTAGAAACTGAGACAGAACTGATCTCAGAACTTCTTTTTTCCTTTTAATTTCAGATGAATATGAGGGTACAAACAATTAGGTTACGTTGTTTTTCGTTTGTAGCTGAGCCCTCCTAGGAGGTGTGCCGTATATCCCTACGTGGTGCCTGGTAGGTGAGGGCCCCTCCCTCCTTCTTCCTCCCCCCTCCCCTATTCCCTCTCTCCAACATGAATTTAATAATGTTTTTCTCTTGTGTGGGTGTGTCGTTGTTCGTCTGCTAGCTTCGTATTAGTGTTCTTAGAACTTCTTAGGACAGACGCAAAGATGAGGTGGTTCTGAAAGGATCCCCTTCCCACACCCTTCCCAAATCCCCAACTAAGCCAGGTCTCTGAAAACCTAAATCCTCTCTGCAGAACGCTTCTTGTTTTGTGTGTCAGAATTAAGAATGAATAAACATGCACTGAGAAACTGAAGGGGCCCACAGTTCTCTGGCAATGAAGACTGGTATACAGAGTGTGATGATAAAGTTACTCTGCAATTATTCATGTGTTTGGAAGAATTTAGTCCTGTAGCTTATGACCCGGCCTTTTGGTAAGTGTGTCTCTTTATTCTCACTAGATATAAGTAGCATATTATTCTTGCTTTCTCTGTGTGTGTGTGTGTCCTGTGATTTCAGCTTCCTGGTCCTTGTTTTCTGTGTTGCATGGAAGGACATTAACAGAGCTCTCTTTCAGGTCTTGAAATCTGTCCATGTAGGCCTGCAAATCAGGAAGCCCTTGGCCGCTTTGTAGAGGCAGTGATTTGCTTGCCACATTGCTGTGTCTGCCCAGTAATGTTTCGTGATGGCATTTGTCTGACACTCTATATGAAGCAAGGCCCTGCATGTACTAGAATTCACGTGCTTTTGCAGTGAAAACTGACAAGTTACATTTCTGCTTCAAATTTAACCTCTCCACTAAACTTGCACCCTTGAATGCTTAAGGTATTAAAAATGGTACCCCGTTTCCCCTAAAATAAGACAGTGTCTTATATTAAGTTTTGCTCCCAAAGATGTGCTAGGTCTTATTTACAGGGGACGTCTCATCTTTCCTGTAAGTAGGTCTTATTTTCGGAGGATGTCTTATTTTCGGGGAAACAGGGTATCTCAGTGCATATTTTTTTCATTTTTTGCAAGCATTTCTTTCAAAGCAAGAAGCATTTTGAAGAGAAGACTCAGGTTTTTCAGGACATTGCTTAGTTGGAGATTTGGGAAGGGAGTGTGAAGGTAACCCTTACGGGGCTGTCCAAGCTTTTTCTCTTCTGCTGCACACGGAGAGAATACGAGTTGTCCTGGGCCACACATTAAACACACAAGCACTCAGGAAAGCTGGTTGGCAAAAGCAAATATCTGAGCATCCTTTTCATGATATACAACACCACGGATAAGCAAAAAAGGAAAAAGAAGTTCTTAGAGAATCAGCATGCGGCCCAGGGGTGGCAGGTTAGATACCCGTCCTCATCTTCAGAACCTAAGAAGTTTTGCGGTCCGCGTAATCCATAGGTGAGAAGTGCCCTCCAGTGAGTTGGTGGCTGATACCGTGGAGTCTGGGCAGGCAGAGCTGGATTCAAATTCTGGCTCTGCCAGCTTCTCACTGTGTGACCTTAGAAAGTTATTTGACCTTTCTCTGCTTCATTTTCTCTTATACACTTGACAGGTTCACTGTGAAGGTTAATTGAAACAAGGCAAACGAAATCCTTAGAAAATGCATGAGAAAGCTTAGCCGTCTTCCTCTCCCTCATCCTTCCCCTCTCCCCTCCTCTCCTCCCCTTCTCTTCCCCTTCTTCTCTATTTCCCTCCCTTCGTCTCTTCTTCTCGAGTCTCCTCTCTTCACCCATCTTGTCTTAATCAGCTTGAGCTGCCATCGCACAGTGCCGTAGCCTGGGTGGCTTAGACCACAGAAATGCATTTCTCAGAGATCTGGACCTGGAAGGGTCAGCTCAGGGTGCCAGCGGCTTAGAGAGGCGTTGGTCTAACACTCCAGGAGAAGCAAGGTGAAGACTCAGTTGCTGACTTGTAGCTGGCGGCCTTCTCACTGGATCCTCACAGGGTAGGAAAAGAGAGCCACTTTCTTGATGCGGCCCCAAGGGCCCATCTCCAGTATCATCACACCAGGGTTTCAACGTGTGAATTTTGGTGGCACACAGACATTCAGCCCGTAACACACTCCCCTTCCTCCTTTCTTTCTCATCCTCCTCCTATTTCTCCTCCTCCTCCTCCTCATCTTCATAATCATTATCATTATCATGACTACATTCTTTTCTCCTATCCCATTTTATACCAAAGGGGTTCTTAGAAAGTACACATATACAGCTGATGGGTCTCAGAGCACTGTTTTGCAATGATTTCTAATTTTGCAACAGTGATAAACAATCATTACTCTCAGGATAGTTGTCTGGACCAGCGTATGATGAAAGCACATACATAAACTATAAGGAAAGAAAGAGATTGTGCTGCTAACAGCTTTAATTCATGTTCTTCTGTCTGGGGGTATCCAAACCGCAGCCCACAGGCCACATTTGGATTATGTGAAGACTTATTTGCTTATGTGTGGTGGCAGATACCATGAAAATTGTGCATGGACTTTTTTTTTTTTTTTTGTCATTAGCTTTGTTACTGTTTGTGTATTTAATATGTGGCCAAAGACAGCTCTTCTTCCAATGTGGTACAGAGAAACCAAAAGGTTGGACGCTCCTAAATGAAATAGTAAGTATTATATTAAATAAATGTTGTTAATTGGATAAAATGAATAAAACACTCAAAGAAATAAAAATTTATATATTGATTTGAATTGTAAATAAAATCATACTTTGAAGCTCTTTTACTAATACTTTCTCCAGCTCTGCTTAGATTTTCTATAAAGACAACAAAAAAACCTGCAAATAGGTTTCTATCTTCTTAAATCCTTAAATCCTTGTGTCTGTTTCGTTTCTTACTGCATTGGCTGGGCCTGTCAGTATAATATTTAGTGATAGTAGGTATTCCTATCTTGTTCCCGAATTAATGGAAATGCTTCTAAATTACATTGAAATGTGACATTTAAGTTTTTATTGAAGATACTTTATTAATTCTCCCCTTTATGTATTGTTTTCTAGAAAGTATTTTTTAATCTTGAGTCCGTGTGTTTAATATTACCATGTGATTTTTTGTGTGTTTATTTCAGTGATTATACGTATTTTTCCTCATAATAACACTGTGAATTTAACTGATTATGTTTTCTAATATTGTCATATCTGGAGTAAACCTTACTTGGTTATGATATAGTGTTTTCTGTACCATTCTGGATTTGTTTTGTTAGGTATAGGAGTAGTTTTTGTGTCTGCGTTTATCAGCAAGATTGGTGTGTAACTTTCTTCCTTTGGACAACCTGTGTGTCTGGCATTAGTTAAAGTAATATGCTTATATAATTATTTTGGTGGAGAGAAAACCCTGAGTAATATTAAAACTGCGTTCTGGAAAAAAGTTATTATTTTATTTCCTAAGTAAAAATACCTGACAAGGGGCCAGGCGCAGTGGCTCACCCCTGTAATCCTAGCACTCTGGAAGGCTAAGGCAGGTGGATTGCCTGAGCTCACAGGTTCAAGACCAGCCTGAGTCAGAGCAAGACCAGCCTGGTCTCTAAAAATAGCAGGCATTGTAGCAGGTGCTCATAGTCCCAGCTGCTCCAGAGGTTGAGGCAAGAGGATCACTCGAGGTTGCTGTGAACTATAATACCACAGCACTCTATCAAGGATGACATAGTGAGACTGTCTCGAGAAAAAAAAAAAAAAGAATGCCTGACAACATGGGTCATCTATTGTAAGAAAGAGCCCTGAAGAAAGTTCAGAGGCCCCTGCAGAGTTTCTCACACAAGTGTATCACCTTGTTTCTTTAACTCAGCCCGTGGAAATCAAGCTGGATGGTTTCAAAATACAAATCACAAAGGGGCATATGTATCACATAATGAGTTTCTTAGGGAGGCCATGAATGAAATGTAACTAGAGTATTCACAATTCAAATAAGGGATGGATATTGTGAAAAATAAACTTATTTGCTTCATTTTAGTTTTATTGGATTGTGTCACTGCACATAAAGCTTGTCAGACAGCACCTGTTCCGGGAGTGGAATTTGATGCAAGGCCAGAGGAAGGGAATGTGTATTTTCAGCTTTGTTACCTGCCATCAAAGAAGGAGACTCAGTTGACATAAGGCTTGTTACTTGTAATCCTGGTATTTACTGGGCACCCAGTGAAAGACTGTGGTCGAGGAACAGGTCCCACGATGAACAGACACAGATATTTCTAGGGGCGGTGCCTGGGGTTTTTAGACAGCACGATCCGGCAGCTTAGTCTGGAAACAGCACTGACTTGGGTGTCCGGCAGGCCTGGTTTTTAATTCTTACTCCTCTTTTTTATCTGCTGTGTAATCAGAGAAAGATTACTTAGCCTCTTTGAACCTGATTTTGCTTCTCTTTCAAGGTATGCATGTGTGTGTGTGTTAACAATACTTCAATTGCTATTAGGACAAGGGAGATATTACAGCTTGGGGTCTGCAACATGGCATGGCTTGGTCAGCATTCCTGTTCCATTCTTTCTGAGATCAAAATTCAGCATTATCACTTTATTTTCTAGAAATACCTGGAAATAGTTTAAGTTACTTATATTTATTCTCGTGCTATAACCAAGGCTCAGTAACGGCAACGGTAACAAAAAGCTAACGTGCATTCTGGCTTCCAGAATCAAGGCTGTGAAGGATCCAGGAGAAGCTGGTGGTTGTGTGGCAGATGCTTCCACTATAGAGCCCCATTCAAACCAAGTCTGAACCCTGGCTCTGCACCCCAGCAGCTGTGCTAATGTTCAGAGATTTCTTAGAAAATTCTGTTCAATGCAGGTTAAGGAATGAGTGTTCAGCTGATCGCTTAGTCCCAGAAAATGACCTCTACTAAGGTTGGTTTACCGCTTAACAGCTTTTAAAGTGCTGTCGTGTTGATTATCTCATTGGATCCTTCGGAGGCTGAGAGGTTAATTTTTTTCAAGTAATCTTTTTAGCAGTATTATTTATCGTTACGTCTGTGTGCTGCTGTGGTCCTGCCCAGGAGGCAGCATGGGGGCAGTGGAGACACTGAGCATTTGAGTTCATGCCTCAAGCTCTCCCTTCACTTTTTGAGCTTTGGTTTCTTTAGTCACCAAATGGATGTAGCAATAATAACTTGATCAGCCAAATTGGAAACATGAGAGAGGCATAATCAATCAATGAATGATTTTGCCCACAAACTGACACCCAGCCTGTGCTCATGCCCTAAGGAAGAGAGAAGCACCTTGGAAGGAGATTCTGACTCCAGTTGGTCTGAAGCTGAGGAACGTCTAGCAGAGGGCAGACCCTTCAGGTTTTCATCTGTCTCACTCTCCCCTGAAAAAATAGCTGGTTTCTCTATTTTGCTGCTTTTATTCATCTCCAATCTATTGCCATTCATAAAATGTGTAAGTTTTACTTTTATTCCAAGTTAATTTTACTAATTAAAATTAGTTATCTTTTAAATATTGCCTATTTATCTTGACAAGGGAAGTTCTTATTAAAACTTGTATTAATGCTTTCCTGACCAAAAGCAAGTGAATTTTTTATCTTAATAGACACAAGTAACATAATATTCTGAAAATTTTATACATTGAAATGTGAATGCTCTCTAGGAGTTGATGCGTATGGAAAGGTACAAGGGATTAGTTAATTGGGGGCAGGCCACAACCTGCTTCTCACAGTTGATGTCTCAAAGAGCAAAATGATGGCCGCTGCTCATGTCTGAAATTCTAGCACTCTGAGAGGCCGGGGCAGGTGTTTGACACCAGCCTGAGCAAGAATGAGATCCAGTCTTTACTAAAAATAAAAAACTAGCTGGGTGTTGTAACTGGCACCTTTAGTCCCAGCTCTGACTCTAGTTGGTCTAAGTCAGAGGCTGAAGCAGGAGGATCACTTGAAGCAGAAGTTTGAGGTTGCTGTGAGCTATGATGACACAGCACTCTACCCAGGACAACAGTAAGACTCTCTCAAAAAAAAAAAAAAAAAAAAAAGGAAAAAAGAGCGAAATGACTTACTAATGTTGACCGTGGCAGAGCCAGGATTGCAGCCTAGGAATGACTGCCCGGCTGAAGCTCCCTCCCTCAGCTTGACAGATTTCAAACAAGTCCATTCTTAGATTAACATCATGAATCTGTGATTTGCTCCTTCTTTTTTTATAAGGGAGTCTCCTGAAAAGAGCCTATGCTTTAGAGTTAGATAAACTTAAGTTTGAGGCAGGGCTTAGCACCGTTTCAGCTTGTTTATCTTGGGCTGGCTCCTTCATCTTTCTAAGCCTCATCTTTCTCATCTGTCAAAATGTGGATAATAGGAGTAACCTAACTGAGAGTGTTGCTGTGAGGACTACACGACTTCACACGTATAAAATGCCTAGTAGAACTCAAGACATAGAATTAAGATAAAGAAACTTTCCAGCCCTCCGTGGCCCCCAACTGCCACCACTGCTAGAGGCAGCACTTTCAGTGAGCTCAGATGTACAGAGGGGGATACGGGGCCTTGTCTCCAGAGGTTTACAGGGTAGCCACTGAGAAAAAGGCAACATTCGTCTTTAAATGGATGCTGTTCCAAAAATAAGAACACGAACAGGAAACACAAAGCAAAAGGGACCACGTCAGGCTACGAGCGTTTATTAGAGGCCGTCTTTTATGGTTTCTGCATGCTAACTGGGTCAGATAAATTGCCCCTAATGAGCCCAATTCTTACATCCCCCAACTGAGTACGTAAGATGATGATGTTCAGAAAGCCCAGTGTTTGTGACTGACGTACCCACCACTGATGCCTGTGTTTTCTTTCCTGAATGCATTCTGTGGCTTTGCCTGTGGCTTGAGGCTGGAGTGTGGACACATGTGAAGGAACTGCAGGGGTCCTGCTCTTTGGGGTATGGCCCTCGGACCTGATGAGCTACCTCCTCTACATTCATGGTGACCTTCTGTCTGAGGGTTTTTGGTCCTGGTGAGCTGATTGTTCTCTTTGTGATTTGCTGGCTTTCAAAATTCAAAATCCAAGGATTTAATGATAAGAAAATGTAAATCTTCCTGAAGTTGATCAGTAAAGCTCTCAGGCTGAAGAGGTTGCAGGAAGGGAGTAAGGCTGGTAAGTCTAGCTCTTTATAGGAAGACCGTTGAATCATACAGTGTGCCACGCTGGAAAGAGACTTCTTTCAGTGGTCACAGGGCTGCAAATTTATTGCAGGACACCTCACGCTGTCTGGTGACGACAGACTCGTTTCAGGTCTAATTGGTGACTTAGGTCAGGTCCTCATTTAACGGGTTCCTGTGCTGGGTCAGGCTTTCTCCAAATCTGTCTTCATGCTTCTTTTTGTCCTTGAACCTGTTGAGTGCCCCCAATCTCATACTCCAAGGACAATGCATCAGGCCCTTTGAAATGTAGCCCCGTCTCTTCTTCTGTCACTTGGCTTCCTCCTACCCTGAGCTGCTAAGCTCCAGGTCCCTGTGACTTGAATGCGCGCCACTCTCCTCCTGGTCATCTCTCCGGGTCTGGCCATGTGCTACCCCTGGCCATCCTTCCTCACTCAGAAGCTGTTTGGGCCATCCTGCTTAACAGTTTGGGCTTCCCAACATGTTTAGTTAACTCCTTGCTGGTTGTCCATCCATGTGACCTTCCGCGCACCTTTCCAACCCGTGCAGTATTTGTCTCTTCACTGCCTCCTCCCGAGGAGTCCCAGGCTGCCCTCGTCTGGATTATCCCGGCACCTCCCACACGCATGAGGTTTCCAACCTTACCCGTCTCCATGCCGTTCTTGTTCACCGACTTGGGCATTTGATCAGGAGTGTCCTTGCCCTCAGGATAAGGTCCACACTGCTGGTCTTGGCCTCAGAGAGGCCCTGTCTGGCCTGACCCTTCCTTCATATCTTCCCAGGCACATCTCTCTCCACTTCTGATCATATTCCACTCAGTGGCTCAGCTGAGTTAATTTCAGCTTCCTGACCCTACCACATGGTTTCTTTATATTTGGATTTTTTGCACATGCTTTTCCTTTTCCCAGGGATATATTTTCCTTTATTCTTTTCAAAGCAAACCCCATGTGTCTGTTACTTTCAAGTTAGCTATTATTTTATTCAGAAACAGCCTAGCAGCCCACTGCAGCTTGCCCACATGACCCCCGGTGGTGGGGTCTCCATCTTAATCGATGATGCTAATGATCATTTTACTCCTTTTTATCCGTCACTGGGCTGGGACATCTGTGAGGCCAGGGACTGTTTTGTGAGCCACTTATCTTCCTCACTGAGACATCATCGAAAGACATAGACGTGCAGCAGTGATCTTATTGGATGACTCAGGGACGGAATGGATTTATGGCCCAGAAAACCTCACCTGACTCCCTGGATTCGTGAGGGGGTCTTTGGTACCCTGTACTTTCTCAAATCATCACACACTTACCACATTCTATCTGTAATTTTTCACATATTTCTATGTTTCTTCTATGGGCTTTGAGTTCCCAGCATCGTACTTGGCACATGGTAGGTATTCAGTAAACATTTGTGGAATTGATTATCATAAAGCGTCAGGGAGAATAATTTGCACAAGGAGAGAAAAAGTTAAAAAGAAAATCCCATCTCTCCTCGGAGCTGGCTCTTGAGAATCTTATTATGTGGCATTCAGAATTTCTGCAATTCAGAGAGCTGCTTCTCCTTTTGTGATGTGTGTCCAGTCATGTCTGGTGCTGTAATTTAGCGTGATGTGGGCCATATTGATAGTAAGAGCTCTAAGATTTGCCGTATTAGTTCATCCCACTGCTTCATTAAGCTCAGTGTGCTGTCTCTGCCAGTGGCTGGGCCTGAATTTTGATGTCTGAAAGAAGAAAGCCCTTCACGTTAGCACTCAAGGTCCTTGATATCACTGAGAGTCAGGTCAAGTTCATGGTCCTTCTTGGAGCTGGAGAGCCTTTGTCTTTACCAGCAGTCTCCAAATGACCCAGAGCCAAATGACTCATATTGTCCCTATGAGTTTGGTGAGCAAATAATGTTCCAAGATGTGCTGGGATTTCAGCAGCCCCTTGCTATGGTAACTCCCCTTCTTGGGTGCTCAGGGCACGTGTGTTGTAAGACTGAGTTTGCACAAGACAGCTCACGTGGATCAAAGGGATAGGAGAAGGGGGGTGCAGGTAAAGGGGGCTAATGTCTGTTCTTCGTGTGCCCACGTGTCCATGCTTTTTCACTCAAACTTGAAAACAGCCATTAGTCAAGTATTCCTATTGTACGTAAGAGGCAACCCAGGCTCAGAGAAGTGAAAAGGTTGCCCGAGGTCACACAGCATGTAAGCAGAAGGTCCCATTTGCACATATTCATGGATTCTCTGACCCTAGAGCCTGTCCACATTTGACATTGGACTAAAACACTCCCTATGGAATGATATGTCCTCTTACCAAGTCATGCCTGCACTAAAACACATCTTCCTGCAGATTCCAATAGGAACTGGGATAGTAGTTGAGATGGGCTCAGCGAGAGAAAGGAATGTTGGCAGAATAAGTTGTGTAGTTAGAAAGAGGATTACAAGGCAAGTGAAGCCTTAGCCCTGCCCTTCCCTTGTCTGTGGCCTGCAGGAGGCACTATTGACACGGCTCCATGTGATTGACAGGGGTGTATTTCCCTTCTAAGGAGGATGCCAGGCACACCAGATACAAAAAGGTCAAGCAAACATGAACTTGAAGGACTTTGACTGTGTATGAGTCAGAATGTACGGTCGGCCCTTTGTATCTGCGGCTTTCACATCTGCAGATCTAACCAACGGCAGATCCTCTAGAGAGCGGAGGGTACATCCTTCCCTCCACGTTGCTTACCACTCGCCCATCAGCAGACACGTGGGCTGCGTCCGCCTCTTGGCATTGGCTATGAACTCGAGCATACAAACATCTGAGACCCTGCTTTTGGTTCTTTCAAATATACAGTTACTCCTCTGTATCTGAGTTCTGCATTTATGGATTCAGTCAAGCTTGGACTGAAAATGTTTCACAAGGAAAAAAAAAAAACCAGGGCAATGAAAAAAAAACCCAGTCTAATAGCTCTCATGCAGCATTTACATTGCATTAGGAGTCATGAATAATCTAGAGATGATTGAAGTGTATCGTCAGATGTGTGCAGGTTATATGCAAATACTGGGTGTTTTATGGAAGGGACTTGGGCGTCCTCAGATTTGACTGTCCCTGGGGATCCTGGAACCAAACCTGGTGGGTACAGAGGCCCTACTGGATAGTATTATGTAAAGGAAAGCATCATTTCTAGATCTTAATTTGGAAATAAATACTCTAAATGTGCAGACCAGGAAATTTTGCAAATTCCCCCAACTTAGGAATATGTTATCAACCCAATTCACCTTCCAGTAGGCAGTCCCAAACCAGCAATAATAATAATAATAAGGATTCGGATGATAAAGTTGCTATGTAAGATCTGTCAGCAGTCCCAAAATGTCAGGCGTCATACTCAAATCTTTACACGCACTTTCTCACTCATTCTTTTGAGGCAGCTGCTCTTAAAAGCTCAAGTTTACAGATGAGGAATGTAAGAGGTTGGAGAGGTGAGACATTGTCAATGCTGTAGGCCAGAACCTGCGTTCTGCACGGCCCTGCAGTTCCATCCCACTAATCAATACGACACATGTTGTATGTGCCCCTGTACGCTGGCACATTCTGAACCATGGCCCTGCTAGGCCCTCCTTGAGCTTGCATGAGTTTGCTTCGACTCTCCTGTCAACCTGGAAGACATCCGCCTCTGCCTTTTCTGCTCGTCAGGGCCCACCTGATTCTGGAGGACAACTCTAGACAGGACTGCCATGGAGGCCTGCCTTGGGGTCGCTCTCCTTCCACGACATTCAGCCTTCCTTCTCCTGTGATTCTCAGTGTCAGCCCAGATGAAGCTCCTAATTTATTTTGTCTATAAGTTAGGATTCCGCTTCACACTCCTTTCTTTTCCTTCTAGATTTTAAGATGAGACTTGATAGCAGGGACTCTGTCATTATTTCCTCTCAAAGCTGTGAGAAGGAAAATTAAAGAGTTACCAGTGGGGAAAGGAGGAAATGTGACTATTAAATGCCAGGCACAGAATACCATGCCTTTTAAAATCTTTACAAGAGAATTATGAGTTGGATAATATTCCCGTTTCACAGATGAAGAAACGTGCTCAGGTCAGTTAAGGACACCCACCACGGAGGTGGAAGAACAGAAATTTTAAACTCAGATCTAAATGATGCAAAGCCCCGATCGTCCGGCTACACCCTGCTGTTTCCCAAGAATGCTCATGAAATAAAACCTCAGTGAAAGCTCCATTCTTAGGAGCCTGGCTCCTCTGACAAAGGGACGCTGCAGATGCAGTTTAGCCTCATAAGGATTTACGCGTCATCCCTGCAGATTCACATCCCTTAAATTTGGGCCCCTCCCTACTTGGGTCTTTCACTCTCCCCTGGCTGGCGAGGCTGCTGTGGGGAGAACTTGTATGCTAATTGTCAAACCAGAGGCAAGAAAAGCCAGGCCTTGGAGGAAGCCCAGCCGATGATGAATAGCAGACCTGAATCTTATCATGTATTTCAGGATGATGTACGGGACTGTTGGAAACTGCTTTTGACAAATGTGCCCAGGAAGGGGAATTATCTCCAACAATGAAAAATGTTCTTATTATGTGAACCTCAAAAGGAGCAGGACCCCTATCATTGGGAGAATGATCATCCCCGTATCCCTTATTAACAGCGATACAGAAGTGTGTGCTGAAGACATTGGGTGTCGTGCTGAAGCAGTGATGGATAGTCATGAGACCTACAATCAGGCTGGACTTGGGAAAGGCAGCTCGGTGCTTGATAGCAGGTGGCAAATGTGTGAATTGTGAGGGTCCCTTCCAGCCCTTGCTTCGTGGGGCGCTGAAAGACTTGTTTCTGCGAGCTTAGCTGGTACCCACTGGCTTTTGGTCAGGTTAAGGCTATGATTAAATAGTAGAAAGTACGTGATGCTGAAGTTTGTAGGAAGCAAAATCATTTCCCTATGGAGAAGATTAATACCCCAGATGTTTTGCATATATACTTTATTTTCGCATGCATATATATATGGAGATCTAGAGTCAGAGAGATTTACTGTCTTGCCCACAGCTTGAAGAAACTATAATAGCAGTGCTAGGATTTGAACCTGGGCAGTGTGATTTGGTGACCATAGTAGCTTTTCATGACTAGTCTGCAAGCTGGAGTTCAAAAGAGTGGAAAATGAAACAGCTGAATGTGTGTGTGACGGTGCCTATGGCAGCCTTCAGCTCATCCTGGGTGTTGCAGAGGTGCGAGTGGAGTCACAAATTGTCAACACGTTCGTTTTGTCAGGGGCTGTGTGTTGATTACAGAGTTTTGTATTCATACAGGACCATGTTTTTAGTATGTGCTTATTAATTGTTTTTTTTTTTTTTTTTTTTTTTTAATGGAATAGCTTATATTAGAGAGATAATTCTTTGTTTTAATGTTTTCCTAGAATGTGTTAATTTATATTTCATTAGTTTTCCTTGATGTTTGGAGTAATGATTATAGTGGTTTCTCCTTCTGCCCTCAAAGTTATAGATTGCAAATAGACATTGTGTAATTCGCCAGTGCCAGTCGGCTGCCTTGAACACTGTATAGAAGATTCTGAAGCTGTGTCCTGACCTTGAGTGAGAACAGTGAACACTTAGGTGTATTTTCTTTCAGTCTTTCTTTTTCCTGCACATACTATGTGTGCACGGGTGTGCAAACACACACTTGGATTCTGATCCCGCTGTGTCTTTAATTCCGTACGATTCTTTCACGAAACCTCACAATCGAAGCTGTCCCTGTATCTTACGCTTTCTGCAGTCATCATTTTAAAGCAAGCTCAGTGATACATTTTCTTTAGCTTTTTCTCACAAAACCTCTCCCAGGCCTTCTGTCATTGTTGTTATTTTCACTAGTCCATTTTCCCATGTGCCAAATCTTGCTGAAGCTGTGGTTTGCAGAACTGCTTTTAGGAGCCTATGGTTCATTTCTGTTTTCAACTGATGCAGGGTTTTCTTTGGTATTTTGTGGCCCTGGGGTAAGATGCTAACATAGATTCCTACAGTGAGAAGAAACTGAGACTTCAGGGTACCCTCCCCTTTTGTGGGTATTTTGTGGGTATCCGCCCCTCTAGTAAAGCCCTGGAATTAAGGTTTGCCAGTAGGTCTCTCTGAGGGAGGGTGTTATTTTCTTGTGTGTATTTTTATCTTTTTTTTTTTTTTTTTTTTTTTTGCAGTTTAAATCTTTTAAAAAAAGCTTAAAAAATATTAAAATTTTTTCATGGTGTGTTTATTTTTTTTTTAATATTTTTTAATTGGATTAAATAT
>CAUYPK010136611.1:0-14684 GCA_963574355.1 Loris lydekkerianus | reverse complement strand
ACTAGGTTTATACCCAGAAGACCAAAAGTCACAATACAACAAAGACATCTGTACCAGAATGTTTATTGCAGCCCAATTCATAATTGCTAAGTCATGGAAGAAGCCCAAGTGCCCATCGACCCATGAATGGACTAGCAAATTGTGGTTCATGTACACCATGGAATACTATGCTGCCTTAAAGAAAGATGGAGACTTTACCTTTTTCATGTTTACATGGATGGAGCTGGAATATATTCTTCTTAGCAAAGTATCTCAGGAATGGAACAAAAAGTATTCAATGTACTCAGCCCTACTATGAAGCTAAATTACAGCTTTCACACGAAGGCTATAACCCAACTATAGCACAAGACTATGGGGAAAGGGCCAAGGAAGGGAAAGGGAGGGGGGAGGTTTTGGTGGAGGGAGGGTATGGTGCATCTATGGTGCATCTTACAATGGGTACAGGCGATTTCACTAATGTACACAGCTATTATTTAACAATAAAAAAAAAAAGAAAGTAAAAATGGAAGTTAAGAAAAGAACCAGCCAAACAAGTTAGCAAGAATCAAAGCACATCAGTACAAAAATAAGCAAACTCAGCAACAAATAAATGAAGGAAAAAAAGAAAAAAATACTACCAACAAGGAAAACAAAATAAATAAAATAATTATATATATGCTTATATGTAAAAGCATATGTGAACGCACCGTGAAATACATATATGTATACGGTAGCCTACTTTAGTAGTAATAGATTTGTGTTGTAATATACTGCTGGGACACCGGGTGGCACTGCAGATGTAGGGGACGGAAAACACAGCTGTTAACCTCTCCCTAGTTCTCAGGCATACACCTGTTCCCCTACTTAGTTGTCCATGGTAATAGCCTGATTATTTCCTCAGCTTTCAGACCCCACTGGAGTGGGGTCTCAAAGCTCTCCATAATCCTTCAGAGGCAGGTCTCACCATGTCCCAAGACAACAGTTCTTGTGGGGTGCAGGAGTCCCTGAGCCTATCACAAGTGGAGGTCCATCCCAGCAGGTGGAAACAAGAAGGCTGTGTCCCTCTAGGCAGCCACCCTCACAACCTTCTTCCAACCTTCCCACAATGACCACCACCCCCCTTCCCCCCCCCACCCCCAGCTGCCCATACCTTCCCAGTATGGCCGTCTTTACCTCCACCACACCAAATCCACTCAGAGCAGCCCTCAAATCTGGCTGCTGATCACTATTCGGGTGCGCTCACTCTTCCAGGCTTTCCAGTCGTCCAGACTTCCGAGGAGCCTGTCACTCTGCCAACTCGCAAAAAACGTGCCTAATGTGTCAGATCTCCACAGATCCCCCTTTTGCACTGTGCCTAGCACAACACCACATCGCTGTGCACCCCAAGCCACAGCTCCAGGCAAGGTCTCTGTGCTAGGCACAGCCTGGATTTCTCCAGTTCTTCAGTTGTACTAGGAGAATTTGGCAGAATGACCTTTCTGGTCTGCCATCTTGTGCTGCCCTCCCTCCCCCATAACTTCAGCTTTGATTGGACAAGAGGCTGATTCCAGTAACTTTCCCCGAGGCAAGACCACCAACCAGGGACTGCTCTGGCTGGTTCATAGAAGCTGTGCTTTCCTGGGCCTGCTTCACCTTTTGACTTACAATGTCTAATTGTAATGCATTTAAATACTGTCTCCACCCCAAAGTGCACATGGGGTATAACGTATGTTTGCTTATTACATTTGGACATGTCCCCCTTCACGAATATCATAGCTCCTCTTATCACTGAATATGTCGAATATGTATATTTAGCCAAACTGCTGGGCATAAATTCCTGTCTCTCACCCCTCCTGCTTCAAAGTGTCTATTCCTGGTCTCTGCCAGAGACTGCACTTCTCAGCCTGTCAGGATGGCCAGCCTGCAGGCTTTAACTCTTTGTGCTAAATAAAGTTCTCCTCTCCAAATTTATAAACCTCATGATTCTTCTGTTGAAACCTGACAGAGGTGTGTCTTGGAGAATGGAGGATGGAGGCAGTCAGGAGTTGGAGGTAGATGTAAAGTGCCCTGACGTTTGTCACCACAGAAAACTCCCGCATAAAACTCTGCTGCCCACTCTCCTCACCCAGACTCACAGATGCAGTCATTCAAAAGATCTAGAATTCAGGGCGGCACCTGTGGCTCAAAGGAGTAGGGCACCGGCCCCATATGCTGGAGGTGGCAGGTTCAAACCCAACCCCAGCCAAAAACTGAAAAAAAAAAAAAAAAACCTAGAATTCATTGGAGGTTCTGAGGTTGTGAAGAGAGACCCATCCCACATAGGCGTCTCCTGAGAACCAGGCCCAGGCTTCTGACTGCAGAAGACGGCGTCACCATGTCAGACACAGAGATGCACCACCACCTCTGGTGACTGTCAGGTGGCACCATGTGAAAGTGCAGAAGTGCTGATATTTGACTATTCTTGAGCTACAAAAACTGTAACGTTATATGGTTCAATTTAATATTTATTTTGCTCTAAAATGTGAAAGAATTTTTTTATCAATTTAACTTCAACATTTGGTTTTTGCCAACTCATTATTAATGTTCAATTTTGTCCAAGCCGTCTTGGCGATTACCATGTATTCTTGAGAACGCTTGTATAGTAAGAAAAGCTAGACTGCCACTTGCTTTCAGATGTAGTGGCATTTTTTGTAACATACTGCATTATCCTTTGCATTTGGGGGGGGGACATAATTTTTTTCTGGTTTCAAACACTTCATAATTTGCATCAAGTGAAATGCCCCAATCTAAAGTGCATGATTGGATCAGTTTTGATAAATGTGTGTGTCAAAGTCACCCACTCCTCTATCAGAACACACATTTTCTTGAGAGTTTTTCTTGCTCTTTCCCAGGGAACCCTTCCCCAAGCAACCCCTAATGTCATTTTTATCACTATAGATTACTTTTGCCTCTTTAGAAGTTAAATCGAATAGTATGCGTGCATTCTTCTGTGCCTGACTTCCTTGATGCAGTGTGATTTTGGAATTCATCCATGCTGTAGGGCATACCAGTGGCTCGTGCCTTTCTATTGCTGAGTCATATTCCATAGTGCAGATAAACCACAATCCTTTATCTAGTCTCCTGCTGATGGACAACTGGTATGTATTAAGTTTGGTGCCATTTAAAATAAATCTTCTATGAACATTTACATACAAGTCTTTTGTGGACATGTTTTCACATTTCTTGGATACAGGAGAGGAGTTATTTAGTCATAGGGTGACACCCGCTTGACATTTTAAGCCTCTGCACCATCATGCTGTAGGTGGTCACCTGGGCAGGAGACCTGTGCCCAGAATAAATGTGGATTTCTCCTCTCCAGGCTCCCTCCCTGTGGCTGTGCTGTGAGACATTGGCTTGAATCCCTTGGCAGCTCTACTGCAAAGATGAGACTGGGTCTCTGGGGAGCTGGCTTGAAGGGTTCCCCACCTCCTCTTGGCACAGCCATCCTTGTGGGCCCACCCACCCAGATAAGTTCTCCAGTAAGGGGCCAGGTGTGGCAGACTCTGACACTGGGAAAAGACACAAAAGGGAGAGTGCTGTGCTCTGAGAATGCAAGTCTTGGGGGTGGGAGAGAGCTCAGAGCCAGAGTGTCCCCAAGGGCAAACTGGCCACACCCAGACCTTGGTACCTGTGAATTCCAGCCAGGAACTACCACCTCCTGGGGCTGCAAGCAGGTGGACCTGAACTGCTGGGCAGAGCTGAGGAAGGGGTGGACCCCTGGACCCTGCAGAAAGAATCCAGATGTTGGGACAACAGACACAGAGGTGACAGCACACATAGGACAATCAGGCTCTGCAGAATGATTTCTTCCCTCATAAGTAGATAGTTTTTTGAAACACATACTGGGAAAAAATAGTAACAACCTACCGTGAAACCCACTTGATAACGCCCTTAGAAATAAGATGTGTTTAATGCAATACAGAACTTCAGTTGTTAGACACGCAGGGCTCAGGATGGTGGCCAGCGGCACCTCTGGGGGCCACACTGGCCAGAATGATGTCCAGCCCTAGGAATGATGATGGCAGAAGCCACGCGTTTTACAAGGAGGTGCCCGCTCAGCAAGAACTCTCCGAGTGACTCCCATGTGCTTCTCTGTGAAAAGACCTAGTGTTATATCAGATACTCCTCATCCCTAATGACAACTGAGTGCCTAGTGACAGCTGGGATGATGGGGGTGGAGAGGCCGTCACATTGTTTTTACTTCGAGAGAAGCTGTGTAAACCATCTTTCTTGGGATCAAAACTACCTGCCTGATCATTATTTCAAATTATTTCTGTGACTTTGTCAGACAAATTCCATAGCAAGACTCCTGTCTCAGATGCAACTGCCTCTCACTTAGCTAATGTGAAATGTATAAATTAGACCTAAATTATTCATGATGCTTAAAATTTACTTAATTTATAATCTACTTGAGCCACAAAAGCCAGTTTTGGTAACAGGCACAACCTTCAGTCCTGGCCACCGCCTTTTTGCTGACAGAAGACTGGGCAGACTTGGTGCATGCCCCACCAGGATTTATTACCTGAAACAAGCCAAACAGGTGAAACTTCCAGTGCCGAGGAGCAGTAAGCATAGCAGTATTGCTTCTTCCAGGGACACCAGGAGTCTGCCACAGAAGCCCTGTCCTGTGATGGCACTTGGGGCCTAGGGCTGAAATTTGACCTGCACATTTTTGGACAGGAACAATGCTTCCTGGATCCTTGTTTCCTTACCTTTGACAATTACATATCTACATGTGTACACATGCATGCATACTCACGCGTGTCATTCACACAAGCACACTGGTAAGCATACACGTATGGTTGGGGGCCTGATGACCAGTACTGATGAAGGTGCTCACCTGGTCTTCAGAGAAACGCAGAGGAAGACAAGAGCCCACCTTGCACCTCTCTGCTCAGAGGGACTCCACTCTTGGTTAGCACCTATATCACCATCTTGCAGTGCCGTAAACGGAGGGAGAAAGGGGAGTTTTCCATGACCTACAAAGCACAATGTTTATACTTCAACAAAATGTGAAGATTGGATGACAGAGTGTTCACAGTGCTTTGCTGTGGAAGGCCCATGAGCACTTGCTACTTGGGTCCACTCTTAATTTATGCACATGCACACGAGTCCACACACTCACGTGCACACAGAGACAGTATGCACACACACACAGGGCACACATCATGCACACACACAGCGCACACATTGTGCAGATGCATGCACGTCACTGCACACAGAAAAGGGCAGTTTTCCTCGACTTCCACCTGCTTTGGAGTGAGAAGGATTTGTCAAGCCAGAACTATGTTTCCCATGCTAAATGTTCCTATGAAAGAGGCATCAGGTACAGGGCTCCATGGGTACTGTCCATCTGGGCAGTCACAGGCCTCTCTGTAAGTTTCTTTAGATCCATTTGGAAATGGCAGAACAGGCTTACTCAGAGCTGTGCTTTGTCCCCAGATGCTTCCAGTGGCCATTAGGGCAGCTTTATCTTAGTCTGTCTTTCCAACTATGTACAATTTCACCCACCCACACTTACAATTCCCATCCCATCCAGGGGCTCGTATTTCCTCTACGTCTCCATGAAAAGCCTCTTTTCCATGCACCAGACTGAGACATAATTGTCTGCATCAACTTTAGGCACTCAAAAGAAAAACACACTTTCTGACCAAAGGCTTTGGGAAATGTGGACAACTTTCCTGCAGTCCGGTGGTGGCACTTGGACTGGTCTGCTTAGAGTCACCAGCCCAGTATTTGCCATATAGATAGGTGACAGGAATGGCAGGGATGGACTCCTGCGGCCTTTACATCTCTTGTTGCTGAACATGGCTATAAAGTTACAGACTCTAAAGAAGAAATGCATATTCCATGGAGATCTTGAGGCTTAAAGAAAAACAACAGTCAGGACCCGAAGATGGCCTTGCTGCAGCGTGATGTCTCCCAGCAAGCTCAGTCTCTGTTCTCTGGAGTTTCCTCCTCCTCACCCTTCTCTTAGTTAAACTTTTCTTTTCCAGATTCCTCAGTTCTTTTGTCAGGCTGACTACTGTTTTCCCAGAGCATCAGAATGAACTATTTAAGTAAAAACACTTGAAAATGAGCATATATTTTTAAAAATTGACTTTTATACTTTTTATAGAAGCAAAATGTTAAATTTCTAGGTCTCTGTTCTAAAAGAAATAGCAACATTCTTATCTTCGAGGACAAAGAATTGAGTCCAAGAAAATACTGTGCAGACCTTGTTAGCAGAACCCTTTTGAGGTTTGGAGCCTCCCCACGTAATTCAGTCACACTGTCACAGGTAACCCTTCTTTGTATGGTCCAGTCTATTGGTAACTGACTCAAACTGTTTTACCCCAAATTTGGTTCACAGTTTTCATGACTGCCTATTAAAAAATCTTGAAGTTTGTAGGAATATAATACAATGTAGGAATATAATACAAGTTCTAATAAGTTTGCGAACTTGCCACCATACCCCTACATTGGCAGGACTGTACAAACAACTCGGTAAGGATTCATAATTCCTAAATATAATGTGCATTATATGTTTTAAAAGTTTGAATATGTATGTATCAAAATGTTTTCATGGTTGTCTCTGGATGGTGGTATGATGGATCATTTTATTATTAGTTTTCTTTAACTGCATTTCCTAGAATGAGTGTGTATTTTACAATTATAAGTATTCATTACTCATGTAATAAAATGCACTGAATACCCCCCCCAAAAAAAAATCTTGAAGTTTAACTTTATTCTACTTTGTCAGAAAAAATAATTTGGATCCTATAGCTTTTTATAGATGGTGAGTTTACATGTTGTACTATCTCCTACTAAGACTTTGAAAGCTGTAAGAGCTTTATGCGTATACATGTGTTTTGCACATATATGTGTATTACGTTGTATGTCATGTTTCATAATAACATCAGCCAGAAATCACCTCAGAAATTTTATTTTGATGGGTTTAAATATAGAACTCATATAAATATATAGTAATTAGACCAAATGTTACCTTTAGTTCATGTGACGCAAGTAAATATTTGATAAATTGTTTTTAAAAACCAATGATAAAAACAAGAAATGTCTTCAAAATTATCAACTTACATTTTCCCCTGGGTTTGCTAGTTTACTGGTTAAGCATTTTACATCCATGTCATTTTATTTATTGCTTTTAAATTCTTTTGATTGTCAGTCTGGTCAAATGAGTGACCTAACGGTGACCTGTGATTCTGTTTTGATCAAGTGGTGTGAGCCCTTTAACATCTTGACAAACCCCCCTCAAATCAAATTCTAATTTAAGTCTCTTTAACCTAGAATTAACTCTAAAACTTTACAGTGGGGCCTTTTACAAGGTAAAGCCCCCCAAAATATATCTCTTATCAAAATATTAAATGATTAAGCTTATTTGGCAAATAGTATAAGAAACACTGTCAGGGCGGCCTATGCCTCAAAGGAGTAGGGCACCGGCCCCATATACCAGAGGTGGTGGGTTCAAACCCAGCCCCAGCCAAAAACTGCCAAAAAAAAAAAAAACATTGTAAAATGATAAGTGATATTAGATCTTTAGTTTAATTTATGGGTATGTTGTTAATCGAATGTTTCAAAAATTATATAAATTTAAAGAAATCTAATACATTATCAATAATTCTGATTGCTATCTTAAAATACTACATGTAGTATTTAACAAGTTTCCTTTTTGACTAATTTTTAAGCATGGCTATTCTAACTTTTTATAAGTTATTATTTGGGGTTCTTCTATAAGAACATTTACAATCAAATTCATGAAAAAGACTCCAACAAGTTCTCTCAAATACAGGCTTCTGGCAGCTATATGGTGGGCTGAGCACCTGTGGCATGGCTGCTCTGATTTGTCCTGTTGAGAGCCACAGCCTGATAGAAAGTACTTGTCTTGATTTAAAGGTTCAGGACAGGCACACAGTTTTTCCCCTGGAGGGTGTTGTCATTTTGACTGGTTCTGGTTATAATATCTATATTTATTTTTACATATTTGTATACATCTTGTCAACCTACAATAATAAAAAAGATGCTGAACTGATTTTAAAGAGCAAACGTTGAGGGCAGCCTGCCTGGGATACAGGTCCAACAGGCTTTAGGAAATATTCTGAAGTTAAAATGTTTAAGTCATACTTACTTTCACAGGCAGAAAAAGAAGAAATTTAGTAGAATTGTAAAATTTTCCATACAAGGCCAGTTTCTGAGTTAAAATATTTAATTAAATACAGGTTGTTTCTTTTTTCTTTACAGTTTATTTATTCTAAATTAAAAGAGTATATTTAACATTCGATCTTAGAGTGTATTAGTCATGAAATCTTAGTGGAAGAAGGAAAAAGGAAGTTAATGAAGATAATAGTTGAGGGGGAAGGGTCTTCCCTGGCACTCTTTAGTCTTTTACAACATTTATAAAACAATGTAGGTAAAGGAAAAGGCTAATCTATACCCAGAGAAATGAAGGTCACATTGCCTGGGTTATAGCAGCCTGTTATTTGACTTGGGTTCCATAATCGCATCCCTGTGAGGTTCAAAATAATTCCAACAGTTTTGATTTTGAATTACTTATTTTCATGTCTCCCTTCTATCAAGATCTTTTGAAGAAAGTATCATAATGAATTCAATAGCTTTGACTTCTTCTATGTTCAGGAATCTTGGTCTCACTTTGTTCAAAAGGTCTATTTCTAGGATGCCACATCACAAGTCGTGAAGGACAAGAATATGTCCTAGTGAGAAATTTAACAGCACCAAAAGCCAAATTGGGATGTCATCACAGGGTAGCAAAAATGAGACCTGAAAACCATTGATTAAATCATGTCTTGATTTCAGAACACCACGATTTTTAGTTTTGGGGAGAGAAGTAAAACAAAAAGTAGAAATACAGTGTGCACAGGATTATGATCAAAAAGACAATTTTTGAAATCCTATATCATTGAAAAATTTACCAAAAGACATCATGAAGAAAATTAAAAACATGGTCTTTTTTTTTCTTTCTTTCTTTTTTTTTTTTTTTGAGACAGAGTCTCACTTTGATGCCCTGGGTAGAGTGCCATGACGTCACAGCTCATAGCAACCTCCAGTTCTTGGGCTTAGGTGATTCTCTTGCCTCAGCCTCCCAAGTAGCTGGGACTACAGGCGCCCACCACAACACCCAGCTATTTTTTTGTTGTTGCAATTTGGCTGGAGCCAGGTTCGAACCCACCACCCTCGAAATATGAGGCCGGTGCTCTACTCACTGAGCCATAGGCACTGCCGAAAACATGGTCTTTCTTTAGAGACCAGTTGTAGACAGGAAATAATTTATAATTTAGTCCAAATCGTAGAAAAGTAAAAAAAAAAAAAAAAAACCAACAAGAAAAACAAAACAAAAATAATAGTCTGGGCTAGAATCTAATAACAGGTATAGTATAGTTATTCTCTGAAACAATTTTTTCTCTCTTTTAAGTTGCCCATTTTTTACCAAAGATAATTTCTTTTTAAGCTAGTCAACAAAGATAAATCTTAATAGGACCAGCTTACTTATAAAATAAGTTTTAGTATTTTATTTGGCTTGCTTATTTGTATAAAGTATAAGTATACTGAATGGTCATGTAGGCTCTTTTAAATTGGCTAGGCTGGGACCTTCATAAGGAATTTTTGGTTAAACTTTAAAATCCTTGAGGTAAATAAGCCAACCCAAGGATCTGCCATCACACTGTGCCTGGAATGCATGAAGTGAGTGAGTATCTCTCACCTTAAGGGCCCCAAATATCATGACTTTCCTCAGCCTGTCAGAAAATGACATTCTTTACTTACTAAAAATCTTACTAGGAATCTTATAAGAAAAGCATATAAATGGGGTGTCAGGCCAGTCGTTCTGAAGAGATTTTTATTGGCTCTGTAAACTCAAGCTCACTGCCCCTAACTAACGAAATACCCTAAGCAGGATGGGTGTGTCTGAAAGTGCATCATACCAGCCAAAGCCTGGGTGAAATAACCAGTGTGTCCAAGAGTGTTGTGTTAAAAAAAGAAAACATGGCAAGATGGCAGACTAGAGACATCTCTTTAGCTGCCACTCATGGTGAGACCAGGGAGAGAGGACTCTAGCCACTTCTGGATGGAGTTCCCTGCCAAGAAACAACACTTCAGGGGCACAGCAGGGGACTCCAGGAGCCAGCGAGGTGCTCAGGGGCAGTGGAAGACTGGCAGCAAGAAGACAAGTGCTTGGGAGGTAGCAAAGACAGCTGGCCCTTTGGGCAACGGGGGGGAGAGAGAGAAGGCCTGTTCTACAGTTTTTTGTGGAATTGGATACTCGCCAGAGCTATCATGGGAGGGCTTAAGAGAGTGAGTGATCTTGAAAAGCACCCAATGGCTAGGATTGAGCCACCACACAGGGTAGAATTCCCATCATTTGGCTGCTAGCAGGGTGCCACCATTGTGGGAGGGCTCCCTGGGAGGAACAGCAAGGCCAATCCTGTGCACCTGCTAAGCTGGGCAGCCACCGTTTGGGGGGACTTGGACAGAACCCACTCCCCCAGAAAAGCTAATTTGTGTCCAAAGGGCACTGTTTGGAAAGGTCAGGCATGTTTCTTAAATAGGCTGAGGAGAGCTTCAGGCTCCCAACCCTGCAGGGATTGAGGGCAAACAAATCAGAAAGATGGGTCTCGATCACCTTGACAACTAGATAGTGACTTCTGGCCCCAATCTTACGAAGCAGAAGCAGCAACACAATTAATGACTCCTAACCCTAAAATGCTCAGGAGGAGAATCTGTCCCTCCCCACTACAATACCATCATGACTCAACCTCGGGGGGTCCCCAGATGGACAGCCCAAGTCAAAAGTTCCTATCAGATTATCCCAGACAGTACAAACACTGATCACCTGAAAGAGTTCAAAGGGTGAAGCAGCCAGGAAGCAAAAATCTGCAAGCAGATGCATCTGTACAATCCCAAGGGGCTAAAGCAGGGTCCCCTCTGGTGGGCATGAGAATCAGGAAAGATTCCACAAAGTCAGAACTGGGGGTCACAGCCTCTGTGCCCACCACTAATTCAGCCCGCACGACTGACTCAGTGGGCGCCACCATTTTCCACATGCACCACTGTTTCTGTGCTGCTGCTTGGCAGCCCACCCAATCTGTATCTATCTATTAAGCATAGGTTGTTCTAGGGTCACATGAAAGTCCCTTGTATCTTCATTTAATTTCTGCTTAGAGGATACAAAGGATCTTAATTAATACAAATGTGGTGGATGTGCCCTAGAATAGCCCTTGGGATCTCTGCCACTTGGGTTCTTACCTTGTATAATCCTCTTCCCTGGAGTGTGACTTGCCTCTGGCTATTAGAATTTTTCAGATGTAATTAAGGCCCCAAGCAAGTTAATTTTTAATTGAACCCAAAATGAGTTTGTCCTGATTTAGGCCCTGAGGTGGCAGACTTGCCTTGCTGGCTTGATGAAGTGAACAGCCTATGATGAGAATGTCCATGTGGCCACAGACTGTGCACAGCCTCAGGGAACTGTGCACATCCTTGAGGGAGAGTAGCCAGCCAGCCATGAGTCATCAAATAGCCAGGATCTCAAATTGAAAAATTCGGGAAAAAAAATCTATAATTTATACTATGTTGTTTTTTTTTTATCTAGAAAGAAAACAGGAGAAGAGGGAAAAATACTAATACTAATAAAACAAATATTGTAAAATGTTAACATCTGAGTAATGGAATCCAAGAATTCTTTGTGCTTTGTTAAGTTTTCAATAAATTTGAAAATAGAACATTTCTAGAAAGAAAATTTTAAATCTTAACAAATTATAATCCATTGACTAAATCAAACCATGAATCCATGTTAATAAGGTAAGTTATTAAATTGGAAGGTTTTTTTAAATTCAGGTTAATTTGAGGGTACAAAAAATTAGGTTACAATGTCTGCATTTGTTAGATGTAGTCTCTGTTGTACAACTAAATTGAAGGTTTGATGAAGAACAGAGATACTTACCTAGTCTCAAATTACCTCCCAGAAAATACTAATTAATCACAAGGTGAAAAAGTAACCTTACAGGGGAAAAACCCAGCAGACAACACTATCAGTGATCAATGCTAACATCATCAGTAACATGACAGATTAGATTGTAGGTCACATGCCAGGGTGCAAAGAGAAGACTACAGGATCACTTCTTTGAACCCATGCTCTAAATCTAATCATAACGAACAATCTGAGTTTTCAGTGCAGGGACATTCTGTATTACTGGACTTTATTCTCAAAAGATTCAAAGTCATGAAGGTCAAGGAAAGACTGTGGAACTGGGCCAGACCTGAAAGAGTCTGGAAGACATTAGAAGTAAATGCTTCCATGGATCTGAGCAGGATACTCTGAAGGTACTGTGGACAAATAATTAAACTTGAAAAGAGGACGGTGCCTGTAGCTCGGTGGGTGGGGAACCAGCCACATACACCGAGGCTGGCAGGTTCAAACACAACCCAGGCCAGCTAAACAACAACAACTTCAACAACAACAAAAAATAGCCAGGCGTTGTGGTGGGCGCCTGCTACTTGGGAGGCTGAGGCAAGAGACTCGCTTAAGCCCAAGAATTTGAGGTTGCTGTGAGCTGTGACGCCGTGACACTCTACTGAGGGCAACATAGAGAGACTCAGTCTCAAAAAAAAACAAACTTGAATCTGAGGAGTAAACGCTAGGACATATTAATGTTAACACTCTGATCCTGAAGGTTGTATTGCACTTGTGTTGTATCGTATGTAGAATCTCCTGACTTATAGAAACACCCACTAACAGAATCTCGGTGATGGCACAATGCCAGCAATTTACTCTCAACTGTTTCACGGGAAATCTTTATATGAAGACTTGGAACTTTAAGTTTCTAAAAGTTAATAAAAAATAAGTGAAGGAATGAATGAATGAACAGAAAATGTGAAAAGCCTTAGGCAAATTTTATTTCTCCAGGAAGAAAGTGCCATGTAAATCAGTGCTTAAAATTAAAACTAAGTCTGACAGCACTATGACAATCATAATACCCTCACACAGTGACAATGACCACAGGATCAACACACAAAATTATATCTGTCTAAATCTATCACTATGTATGGTGATAAAAACTGTAAAATACAAATAAGCCATCAATTAACTCCACTAAAGTATTCGTGAAAACTTGGTTGGCTGTTTAAATAGCTGACATTCTGGCAGTCTAAGCGTGTAAAACTGGTGTACACCTATGAGATCTGGGGCTTAAAAGTCTTTCAGATCATGTAATTTTTTAAAAAAGAAATCAGTACATATTGTCATGATGCTTTCCAAAGTGTATCTTCATTTAGATTCAACTTATCAGTACATCCTAGAGGAGAAGCTCTTCTGGAGGAGGGTCCAGAGTCCAGGTCAGCAGAACCTAGAAAGAAGAAGGAAGAATTATATATAATCTTTATCTAAAAGATTTCATAGGAACTAAGTGTAAGTCAGTAAAAAAAAGTTGAGAACTGTATCAGTGTTACTAAAAATGAAAAATATATATCTACAATACAAAATCATTATCTAAATTGCCCACAGTTTTACACATTGAATTAGTTATCACTGTGGTCAAGCATCAGAGCTTCTGGTTTTCTCAGTCTTATCCAAAAACCATGTGTGAATGTAGACAAGCACTGGTATTACCAGGCAAAGAGGATACAGCCCACATACGATTGCCCTCAGCAATCACCTACTATAATATGAAAAAACAAACAGGCGTCTATAAGCCAGGGCACTACTGGGGCACCCAGAAGGGCCGTCTGTCCAAGGGTGGTGTCAATACTGTATACGTTTTGGTGGAGATGATATGTCAGTTGATAGCTGCAGGACAAGGAAAAAGTGTGCCACATACAAGAAGCTAATTCAGAGAGCTGAAGGTGAGGAAGAACACTGTGGAATGCCAAGTATCTACTTTGGTGAGATTCTACAGCAAAGGGGCAGAGCAGGGTAAATGGCAAGAGATAAGGCTAAATAAATTGACAATAACCACACTGATATGGTGTGTTTTTCTCATGCTGAAGAATATGGAACTTTTTCCAAAGGCAAAAGTGCACCAAGAACAAGGTAAATGACTTATTTAAAATGTCACCTGTCAAGTGACTATTTATGAACTATAACTGCTTGGCTAAGTGTTACTTGACGAGACTGGAGTCTTTAGGCACTTTTTCTATTAGGTTGTTTCAAAAGTTTTGTCCGTTTTAATGTCATATGTTTTTGTAGCTCCATATCTCAATAAATATTTTTTCTACTGTGTCGTGGTATATACTAATCGATGGAGAAATTTTGTACTCTATACATTGATGCTGTTCATTTTTTTCTACTTTTAATTTTTTTTATTCTTTTCAGCCTATTCCTATATGTCATTAAGCGATTTTCAGCCAATTTTTCTCTATGAATTCAAATTGAACCAAAGCGCTGCCGAAACAGCCCGAAAAATTAACCAGGCATTTGGCAATGATAGTGATAATGAATGCACTGTTCGACGTTGGTTTGTGAAATTTTGTTCCGGAAATTTTAGCCTCGAAGATAAGCCCCAAAGTGGTCGATCTGGAGTAATCCAGGATGAGGATTTGAGGACCCTGGTGGAGACTGACCCATCACAAATGGTGCGTGGGATGGCGGAAGAACTGGGTGTCAGCTCCCATGTGGTTTTTGATGGTTTAAAACATATTGGAAAGGTCAAAAAGCTCGAAAATTGGGTGCCCCACAATTTAAA
>CAUYPK010136610.1:0-14513 GCA_963574355.1 Loris lydekkerianus | reverse complement strand
AGGAACCCACTGAACCCTCCCCTCTCCCTAAACATTAAATACTTTTTCCAAATAGTCCCATGAGTATAAAAATAAAGTAATAAATAAAAAAGTCATATACATACATATATATATATATATATATTTTTTTTTTTTTTTTTTGAGACAGTCTTATTATGTTGCCCTCGATAGAGTGCTATAATATCACAGCTCACAGCAACCTCAAACTCTTGGGCTTAAGTGATTCTCTTTCCTCAGCCTCTCAAGTAGCTGGGACTACAGGCGCCTGCCACAATGCCCAGGTATTTTTTGTTGTAATTGTCATTGTTGTTTAGCAGGCCCAGGCTGGATTCGAACCTGCCAGCCTTGGTGTATGTGGCCAGCACCTTAACCACTGTGCTACGGGCACCAAGCTGTATGTTGCTTTAGAATTAATAAGTTTTCCAATAATTTTCTTTCTTCTGGAAATTTTGTTAGGTCTGCATATTTTGAACTCTTTCCCACTCTAACCCAGCACAGTGGGTCTGGCCCTGGGGTCTGACATTTTCCAAGCCACCATTTGGCTGCCTTCTTCCCAGGGGGAGCCTCCCCTGTCCACAGGACCTGGCTCCACCTGCCCTGTGCCTTCTCAGGGAAGAGGATGTTGCAGGAACCCCCCTCCCACACACACACATCAGCTGTGTGGAGACCCCAGTCAACACAGGATGCACAAGCCTCTGCCTCCCCACACACGGGACCCCCCAGGTGTCTGCCTGCATCCTTGACACACCGCGGGTCTCCTGTTCTGCTTTCTTGAGAGCCAGCTGAGGGGCTGATACAACATGGTATTTAGGACACTCTGGCACTGAGAAAGCCTGCACATCTCAGAACATGAGTGGACCTCTCTACACCCACAGCGTTTGGCTGCAGACTGGTGTCTATACCTGCAGCATCTGGCTGCAGACTGCTGTCTACACCTGCAGCATTTGGCTGCAGGTTGGCTTTCTGACCTTTAGTCCATTAACACAAAACTCCTTTTCCTTTTGGTCCCAAGCATTTTTCTTTTTAAATTGCACTAAAAAACAAACAAATAAATGGGAAAGAATTTTAAAGGTCCCCTTTAACTTAGTTTTAGAAACATTTTTTCTTGGTGATTCAGACAACATTTTGGAATAGATTAGGCCTTGGCGTTATTAAGAATGTGCAAGTGTCATATACAGATGAAACTCAGAAGCTGTGGTGACAGAGACTTGGCTGGTAGAATGCCCAAGCAACTGTGAGGCCATGGTGGGTGGGATAGGGTGGATCTACTGAGTGGAGGGGCCTTCTTAGTTCCATGGAGCCTGCGAACTGTACTGAGCAGGACACACACGTCCTCTCATCCCACGGGGCCACTCTGGAGGCCATGTGGATTACGCACCCTCAGATGAACAGAGATGCTCACAGCTGGACTCAGAGGCTGGCAGGCCCATAGCAGCAGCAGCAGTGGGTCAACCACTAACACTCCTGGAGCAAACCTCACCCTCCCTCCTTGACCCCTGCTCTGGTAGCCGTGGCCCCGCCATGCGCTGGGACAGTGCAGCTGCACGGGTCTGGGTGAGAAGGGCTCTGGGGTACTGGACCCCAAAGGCGCTGCCCCAGGTCTGTTTTCCTGGGGGACACCCATGCGGCAGGCCTGGCTTTCTGGGAGCGGCAGGCCTGGCTTTCTGGGAGCACCGGGGGCTGCCAGGACAGCTCCACCGGCCATGCGCATGCAGCCTTGTCCGTCTGCTCAGTCATGCAGCCTACGTGTCTCCACTCACCAGCCACCGTGTGGCTCATGCTGCCCTCGCTGCCCGGGGCGCCTGACTCGGACCCCTGTTGCCAACACTGTGAGCTGCTGCAGGGCTGACGGCGCCCGCACACCCAGCAGCGGCCCCTGCGCAGTGCGGCAGAACGTACCTAGCACATCCTGACGTCTCATTCACTTAACGGGATGTGTCCTTGGGAACCTGCTGCCAGAGCACATGCACATCCAGCAGCAGTGGAGCGGCTAAACAAGAGGCTGGGGCAGCCGGAGCCAGTATTGGGGTTGGACTCGAGGACCCATGCAAAAAAAAAAAAAAAAAAAAAATACAATAGGTGACTAGTGCAGCCAACTCAAGGCAACAGAAACCACCCCTCGCCTCTCACCCACACGGGGGGAGCAAGTCCCATTCAGGGCGGGGTGCACTCACAATAACACTCACAGTGCAGAGCGGGCTCCCATTTCCACATGCAAGGGGGTCTCACTCTGGGCTCTGTGGGGGCACTAGGGCCGCGAGAGAGGTACTCACCTTTGGCTGAATACATTGAGCTCTAAGGCAGTTATTGCCACTTAAATGCAGTGCAATACATTTCAAAGGCATCTATGGAGCTTGTTGCAGGGAATTCCTTCCCAGACCCAGGGCCGGGCTGAGGAGTACAAGGCTGAGCGCCCCTGTATTCCCTAGGCCTTGGATGGCTCTGGCCTTCAAGCTGACAAGAGCACTACAGCCGCACCCCTTGGGTCTGCAGGGGTAAGCGAACAGGGGCTGAGGAGCCCCCGTTCCTCATGTGTATAGATTAGTGTGGGGCAGAAGGGGGCTCAGAGAGTCCTTTCCAAAGGCTGTGCCTTCTACAGTGCTGGCTTTCTCACACCGTAACCAACAGGACTGCATGTGAGACAGACCAGTGACCCACCACGGATGGACACAGCCACTAGCTCACTGCTAGCATGACCACCCTGTGACTCACACAGACACAGGCGCCCAGCTCCAGGGTGGAAGGGCAGCTGGGACAGGTAACACAGCTCTATGGCCAGAGGACATGAAGGACCCCTTTTTTTCTGGCAGACCTGGGCCTCAGTGGACCATGCAGGGGGTGCTGTGTGCAGGGCCTCCAGGTGACAGAGCCCAGGGCAGGGAGTTCTCTCTCTCCTGGCCCACATAGGGCTGAGTGCTCCTTTCCAAGTAAGCCGAGGAGAAGGAGGAGGCTTATCCAATTTAAAAACAGGCAGTTTCCATGGGATCACAGATGTCAGCCAATCCCGGGGAAGACCGGTCTCCCAGGACCCCAGAGCCACAGCAGAGGCAGCCACGTGAGCTCTTCCGGTCCTGCGGAGATGTCCTTCCCAACCTTTAATATTCTTGTTCTTTTAGCTCTCCTTGTCTATTTTTCCTATGTTTTTCAGGCTTGTGGAACTTTTAGTTTTTGAAGCCCTTATGTGGTCTTATAGAGAAAACATTTTTATTCCAATTAGAGGAATTAAAAGATTCCACATTCCCCCCATTCCGTGTAACCCTGGCATACTCCGTGGTTTTCGCGCTCTGGGCCTTGGGCTACCGTCTCTCTTTTCTCCGGCCAGTCCTGTCTCACATCTTATCCTCTGGGTATAAATGTCTGGGTTTCAAACTTTTTTTTTTTTTTTTCCAGTTTATTTTCTCCCTTTTCAGTCCTTTATTAAAAGAAAAAAATAATAAAGGGAACTATTCTTCCTTTCACCTTTGAAATCTGCCTTTCCCTCATTTTACATGATGTTTAATGGGTCGTATTTGCAAATGATTTCACATAATTAATTCTGCAAGAGGTTTTAACAATAGATTAATCAAATATCCTTATTTTACAGGCAAAGAAATTACTCTAAATAGGTTCTATCTCTTACTTAAAGGCACACACAGAGTGACAAGGCTGACATTGGAGGACAGGGCACCTTCTGGTATCTTCACTCAGCTAAACTCTTTACAACGTCCTCTTATTATCCATGGCTCCCACTTCCTGCCTCTGTCATGGTTTATGGAAAGGTTCATTTGTTCTGGAAATGTGAGGCTCATCTGTTCCCATCTGCACTTCGCCCTTTCAGGTCTTGTAAAATTAGGAGAGTGAAGGAGATAGCAGGAGTTAGCTGAGTTAAGGACACATCTGTCCATAGCAGCTTCTGAAAAGCAAAATGTCCACTTCCAGCTCCCTTCTGCGAGGAAGAGGCGGGAGAGCAAAGCAGGCATTGGGCACTGGCAAGAAAGGTTGTTGGGGGGCCTCCTCTGATGTGCAATCACTGAGGTGTGCTCCACGGAGGAGAAGACTAGATCAGCCTTGGTTTGGGGAGAAGGAAAGCATCAGAAGTGAGAGAGGCAGTGAGGAGCCGGGGGAGAGAGAGGAGGGGGGAGGAGACAGAGGTGTGAGGAGGGGCTGCTGCCCCATGACCCACAGACTCCTGCACTCACGGGTGCTCTCCCAGGATCAGATGGTCCCAGAGGCCAGGTGCGGAGGCCAAGATGCACCTCTGCAAAGGGCAGCATGGCAGGAGGTGGTGGATGGCAGAGACTCCACGTGACCCCATAGTGACAATGCTGGCTCTTTAATCTCCCAGAGAGGACGTCAGGGTCATTTCCTCAACCAAAGATCACTATCCTTGGAGAGCTGAGTGTGGGATGTGTGGCTTGCAGTGTGCTGGCCATCAGGACCAGGAGCACAGGATGCATGAGGCACACTCAGGCCACCTGGACACCTGCCAGAGAAGCAGAGTGTCTGCCGTCCAGGAGAGCAAGAGTGCCAGAGAGCAAGAGTGCCAGAGAAGCAGAGTGTCTGCCGTCAGAGAGCAAGTTCAGGGAAATAGGCTAAGCAAACTGAAGCAGGCATGATGTTAAGAACAAAGCACAGAGCAGCCACGATTCCACGTGGAGGAGGAGCCTGAACTCGGATGTGATGCCCTGAGTCTGAAGCACATTCCCGCCGGCACCCTCTCCCCTCTGCATGCCGCATGGCAGGGTACCCCGTGCACACGACGGCTGCAAGGGGGGACTGAGTGGAACATTCCAGTCACACTCCAGTGTGGCTGGGGGGGGGGCTCAATCCACATCACTCGAGGAAAAAAGCATTTGGAGATATTTAGCTCAGAGAAGAGAAAATTCAAGGGAGACAAGGGTCACTGCCTGTCAACACTGGATGGCTAAATTATATGTGACAGGTGTGGTAGAGGGCTGGGGACCCTCTTTTAGGAAGAACTTTTGACAGTGTTTCAGACCAAAGAAAAAAATGGGCTTTCCTGGGAGCTGGGGCCATTAAGGAGTATGGAAGCATCCTGAGGCTATTGAATCAGGACCGGCTACTGGTCTCAAGGGCAGCGGGGCCAGCAAGAACCCATTATCTCCCCAGGGAATATGAAGACCCCTCTGAGGTATCTGCATTTCTCAGGGGACAGGCTGAGCACAAGAGGCTGACCCACTGTGGGGTTTTGCCCCAGCGTGTAGAGAGACCAGCCCCAGCTGGCCAGGTAAGTCCAGGCCCTCTGGAAGCCCCTGCCTCAGGGTTGTACATGTTAGGAGTCTACCAGACAATGTCCACTGGCACCACCAGCTGCTTGGCCTTCTCTAGCCCCAGGCAGCCAGGCCCTGTATGATCCCTCTCTCTTTTAAACAGGAACCTCCCTGTTTAAGTCTCCTGCGCACCCTGGGGGGTCTCCTGTGCATCCTGGGGGTCTGTCACCCTCCCCTCTCTCTGTGGCCCTGCTTCATGGAGCCTATCCCCAAGGCAGCCTTCTGTGGTTACATATCTCTCACTCATCCAAAATGCAGCTCTGTGAGGTGAGGGCAGAGCTGACGCACAGTGCCCTCTGGAGCACAGAGGGTTCAGCTTCCCTCACAACCCACCCTCACGGCCCTTCGTGTGGCTCCTGGTTTTCTGGGTGGTGAGCTGGGTGCTGGCCACAGCAGGACTGGTGTAAGGCATAGTACAAGGTACCGTGCAGTCACCTGTTCTCACCTGCTGGGCTCCAGGCACCCGGCTATGCTTAGCTGTGCCACAGATGGCAAGCTTTGCTCTGTTCCACCACTGGCACAGCTGGGAAGCTGTACTTCCAGTCATCAGACTTCTGTTGGGCCCTGTTCTATGGTTCAGATGCTGCGTCCACCAGCTTCCCTTGTGGGGAGGGCGGGAATGAAGGGCCCTCTGTGCTGGTGGCAGCACTGGTCCTGGCGACAGAGGGAGGGGTCAGGATTTGTGCTGTGGAAGGCACAGGAGGGTGGAGCCTGCTCAGAGCAAGCAGTGCCCCTGCGGTGCAGCAGTCCACCTGCCATGGCCTTCTCCCGTGGCCCTGAGGGGCTCCTACTGACTCTGGAGCAGGCTCTCAGGAGCCCTGGGAAGGACAGAGGCATCCTGGGTTTGAATGAAACTGTGTCATCCACTCAGCATGTGGCTCAGAACAAGTTCCACTCATAAAATAGGAAAAAACAGTGTATGCTAGCATTGTGAGTATCCTTGTTAGAGCCGAGAAAGGACTAAAGTATTTTTAATAGCAGGCGGGTTGTAGAGGTCTTACCCTTGCTGGAGGCTGGGGGCCTTTTGCAAGGGGGAAGTCATGGCACAGAGTCCAGTTATGTCTCCCTGGCACAGACAGGACATCCCTGAGTGCCACAGTAACCGGTGACAAGACCAGCCCTTCCTGGATCTCACTACACAGGCAGTAGGTGGCTCAGCACTCCTACGGTAAGAGCCAGTGACTGGCGTGCACCCACAGTGTCTTTTTCAGCCCCCCCTTCTAACTGCCCCCTTACTTCCCCAGCAATCCCTCAAGCAGAATCTACCACTGTCACCCCTGTTTTCAGATGAAACAGGCATAAGACTCTCAGGAATTGCCCAAGGCAAGGGGTACACTTTGACCCAAACTGCCCAGCTGAGTGCCCTGGGTTTGACTGACAGGCCACAGCGTGTCTTGGAGGGATGCTGTTATGAGAACACCTGTGGCAGGTGAAGACCACAAAGACGAAAATATTCATGGGGTGGGAGCAGCTGGGCATGAGCTCCGAGGAGAGAGCAGAATGGGGTGGTGCCTTGGCGGGGAGGAGAGGCAGCACAGAAGTCCCAGCTGCGGATGAAGAGCTTGGGAAGCTGAGGGGCAGAGTGAGGCAGAGAGTGCCGCCCAGGGAGCACCTCGCCTCTGGGGAGGAGGCGCCCGACAGAGGCCAGGCTGCAGGTGTGGCCCTTTCACCAGACGGGGGGCACCACTGCGAAGGAAAAGTCCACACTGACGTGAAGAGGCCATGGCAGCCCTCTGGCTACTGGCCTATTCCGGAGGCTTTTTTGCCCAAATGCCTGTTCTCTCCTGACTATCGCATGTCCTGTCATCAGAAGTTTGGGGCAAAGATCCCTCAGGGATTCCTGAGCTCCTGATCACCACAGTGAGACAAGGGTCCTCAGCCCCCAGGGTACCGCATCTGGTTGGGGAGGGAAGATGAGAGGGACTCACAGTCATGAATGGCAGAGCCCAGGGAGCAGCCCTGGCCACCAAGTGCAATGGCTGCAGGGCGGGGGGGTGGGACTCTGGTGACCTCCTTGGCTCGCCAGGGGACAGGATCTTGGTTACTGCCCACTTTGTGGGCAGTTCCTGCCTACTGTGCTGTTTGCATGCAATAAGAGCTTGCTGATTAAATATAGATAAGCTCATTAATGCAAATAGGTAGATTCAGGCCATTGTTAACACATTGCTTTCATTATATTCGCTATTCTCCATTCATTTGTAGATCCCAAACTGTTCCAGATAGAAGGCCATGTCGTGGGGTGTGCCAACTGTGGCAAGGCAAATATTAGAAATACCTATCTTTACTGAGTCTTTCCTGGGAAGCAACTTTGCCTCTGATTAACACTGTAAAATGTGTCTGCCTCAGAGTTTTTAATAGAAACTATATTTGCTTAATATAAAAAATAGATTTCTTAGGAAAAGAATCACATCTTGAAGGTGGTTTCTTGTCATATAAGCTATAACCTTCATAGCATAAAGGATGAATAGGAATGATTTTCTAGGAAAAGGAAGGAAGGAGGGAGGGAGGGAGGGAGGGAGGGAACCTTGGTAACTGGGAACTGGCTCAGAAGACAAGAGGCCTGCAGTAATTTTTAATCTTCCTGTCTCATTAGCATTCTTGCTGGACCAATCTCTGGAGCCCCACCCTTCCCACCTGAAGGCAGGGCAGGTGTCAGTGGTCTGGGAGTAGCTCTTTGAAGTCTGAGCCCTCTCTGGCACCCCTCTGTGACACTCAGGGGCCACCCTGGGGACAGGAGGGGACGAGGGAGAGTTGCTATGGAGACACGGTTGCTAGGTGCCCTCTTCCCTTCTCATCCCTGTGGTGTATGAAGCAAAAATGAAAGCCCAGATCAGCTCCTCTGCTGCCACTGCACAGCTGGGAGCTTGAGAGGGAGAGGAGGTGCCCTCACGGTGGGGAAGTCGGCGCTCAGGTGCCGATCGCCAGCCTGTCGGCCGGTGTGGGGAACCCTGGCTCAGGGCCTGTGCAGCTATGAGCTCCTGGCCTCCAGCCAGGACCCTGTTCAGACAGACCCATCCGGGAGAGTCTGAATCACACTGGTCCAGGGCACTGTTGCCATCTTCCTGTCCCAAAATATAGACCAAGATCTTGAGTTCTCTGTGACCCCCCTTTTCACATGCCTTTACACCTCCACCAAGGACACAGCACAACCCTTGGAGTTCTGTGGTGTGGGTCTGGCTCACAGACTGCCTGGCACATTTCATCTTGCACATGGAGGTTGGGGACAGCGCTGCAGCGGGGAATAGGCGGGCATCCCCTGAGGCTTGCTTTCATGTCCTAGGATGTGTGTGTATGTTGTACTTCCCAGGCTGAGAGAGAGAGAGAGAGACTCTGCTCTGAAGATGTGTGGGGGGCGATGCTCAGAGCCCTCATTTCTCCCTCATTTCTCTGGTCGGTCCCAGACGGCAGTCACCTACAACTTTCCACACACACGGTCATCCAAGTTAGACCTGGAAAATGCTTATCACCTCCTAGTTTTAGATATTAAAATACTGACTTTTGAGAGAAGTCACATCAAGAGCACAGGCCACCCTGCTCAGATCTTTTGTGTCTTTATATTACAAGAATCTGTTTCTCACGTCAAGGGATCAGCTGATTTACTTTGTAAGCTCTTTCAATTCAAAGTACATTAAAAATAAATAAACTTCATCCCTTGCATTGAAAATCTGGATGCTTGCATGCAGGGTTGGTGAGCCGTGGGCAGAACTTTAACATGGAGAGCTGTTGCTCTCCCTGACAGATGAGCTCGCTCTCGGCGAGCTCACAGGAACGGACTTCAACAGTGAGCATTTCTTCATGGAGGTCACTCGCTAGAATCATTTCATGGGGTGGAGAAGACAACATGGGTTACTCTGGCAGAAACGCCAAGTGCTCCTGAGCTGGGCAAACCTGAATGCCACAGCATGTAGCTCAAAGGACGAGCCCAGCCCCTGCACCTGCCATGCTCAGGGCCTGGTGTCTTGGAGTTCTCCTCCCTCAGCCTTCTGGGTCCTATGTGGGTCATGGTGGGAAGGTCATGGTGGCAAGGTCATGGTGGGAAGGTCACGGTGACTCTGCTGAGACACAGCAGGTGCGCAGCTTCTGAGATGCTCACAGAAATCAAGGCTGCTGTGCTCCAGGCAGGGTGAGGTGTACAGAAACATCTCTCCTCAGTTGGTGTTTGGGGGGTCAAAGACCCCATTTCAGAAGACAGGGGAGGCAGGTGTTTTTTGGGCCAGGGCTCCTGCATTGCCTCACAGGTAGACAAGCCCAGCCGCCGAGTCCACCGCCAGTGCTGACTTTTTCTGCTCCAGGCAGAACTCTGAAAGGGACCTTGTATGTAACTTTTGTTTTCTGTTTGTGCAATTCATCAGAGCTGACTGCATGTTGGGGATGTTAATCAGTACTGTTTTCTCCTCTAGTTATGGAAGATTGGGTTGAAATCTTTGTAAAAACATCTTTGAAATTTTAATTCAAGAACATTATTCATTTATGAAAGTCACAAGACTCAGAGCTCAGATGTCTCCTGCTCCTGGAGGCAGTTGCAGGCCTCAGGCGTCCAGACCTTCTGAGCCTCCCTTGTCACCAGCCTTCCTGCCTTATTCGCCCACCCTCTTTCCTGGGTGAGTGCTGATGGAGGCACACAATTTTGATGCACAAGGCCTCCCCAGAGGAACAAGAAAAGGTATGGGACGTGAGTACTAGTGAGAACCCGCAGAGGAGCTGCCTAGCGAAACATGTCCTGTCTGTCCATCCACAGAGGCTCTTGGTTTCTCGAATCTGCTGATGTTTCCCAAAACATGTAATAAATCTCACAGAAACTCATTATTTCGAAGGATTAAAAACCTCCATACTTTCTAGGCAACTTCTGTAACCCTGAAAGTGCTCTGGGAATCCGTGTCCAGATCACTATGTCCTGTGAGAGCTGGTGGGGGCTGGGCCTGGCTGCCAGAGTCACGTCCAGCTGGTTCTGAGACCACGCTGCCTGGGAGCCCAAGAGAGCCTCCAGTCTCTGCTCCTCCTTGCTGTGCCTGGAGAATGAGGGTGCAAGTACCTTCTCATCATGATGCATACCCCTGCCCTATACACCCCCCTTGCTAGGACAGGCGGTCCTGCCCTTGCCGACCCCCAAAGCCTGCAAGGCTGGAGGGCAGAGACCATTGTTGCAGTTCTAGATGAGGAGACCGGAATTCCAAAAGATTAAGCCAAGTGGCCAGAACACTAAAGGGACTGGGGTGGGGCACCCGGGTCAAGGCGGGCACTGGCGGCATGCAGAGTAAGGGGCAGGTGGCCACAGGCATCTGCAGGAGCCCGAGAGCATGAGGGCTGCAGAGTCCGTGCACGTGACACGGTCAACGGAGAGACGTCAACACCAAGGCGGAAGCTGACGTTCAGGTCACTGCTGGGACCGGGGATCAAGCAGGGTCAGACGGGCTGTGTGTGAGACGCATTACTCAGCCAGCACCACAGGCCCACATGTCATGCCCAGCTGGTAACTCACCAGGGGGACGCTGGCACAGCCACGTGAAGGGGGTGGGGAGGCGGCCCAGGTTGTGGCGGGCCTGCAGCCCACAGACTGAGGTTGCCTTGGTGTCTCTCCGGCAGTGTGGGAGAGGGTGTGTCCTGACCTCAGCAATCCTCAATGTCTACCAGGATCTCATCTTAACAAAACTCGTCCAAAAAAGGCAAGAAAACTGAAGCAAGAATTCAAGGTAGTTTGAAAAATGAAGAAATGACAGAGAATGAGACGATCAAAATATGCCAGTTGGAAGGGTGCTTTAGAATTCAGAGCAGAGGGAATTTAGTGAGTGTGGATTAGATCTGATGCGAATTTGATGGGCTGATGGACACCGTCGTCTGATGACTTTAAACCTGATTTGCAAGTCTGATATAAGTATATTAATACTGTGCTGTATTAGACAAGAGGAAGAAGACATTAGAGGAAAACCAAATTCTTTTGTCTTTAGAATATTTCGATATTGGCCACCAGAGCTTTGAATTTAAGGAGTTACATTCATTCACTCTTGGATGTGGGACTTTTTCCTGACCTCCCTCCCCCCATGCCCCTACGCCACCAACAGTCTCAAAACCACTCGAATCTGGTTCTAGGTCTGTCTCAGATTCCATTTTTTTTTTTTTTTTTTTAAATGTATAAAGGCTTACACAGCTTTTTCTGACACTTTACAAACGTACACTCACTCTTTACAACAACCCATCAAGAGGGTGCTGGCAGGATGCCGCTTTGCAAATGGGGAACCAGAAAGGTCAAGAAGTTTGCTCAGTGGCCACAGGTCCGGCAGTGGCCAGGTCAGGACCTGAAGCCAGAAGTCTGGCTTTGAGGTCACGGCTTGTAGCCACTGCTCTGGACTCCTGTCTGCAGCCGTGGTCTGTGCAGAGGGGCATGGAAACCACAGGACAGTGCGTGGGTGGGCAGAGGGTTACTCTGCAGACGGCCTTTCCTCACATTTTGAGACAGTTAGAGTTTTCAGATATTTCTAGGCCTTTGAGGATTCTTTATCATTGCAAGTTAAATACTCTGACTAGATTGTTAAACAGGAATTTTAGAAGAAAAATAACAGATCTAAAATACTTGCAATGAAACAAAAAGCAAAATTTTATTCTTTTTATTTAGCTAAACACTTCATTTGATATCCCAAGAGAATGGAAAGCTGGAAACAGATGTCCCCGCCTTCTTTCCCACCCCCTTCTCCACAATTAAAAAAAAAAAAAAATAAATAAATAAATAAAAAAAGAAAGAAAGTGAGGACGACCCTAGGGAAAAGGGCCTCCAGGCTGCGCGTTTGTGGAAAGCACAGCCGCAGGTGGCTGCAGCCTTGTTCTGCCAGCAGGTCAGGACTGTCGGTAAAGAACCTGCTGAAGTGCAGCATCCTAAAACTGACACTCCCTGGGGACTTGCTCCCTGTCTGGGGTTCTTCGGAGAGAGCCCCAACCGCCATGCTGAGCTCAGCTAAAATCAGAAAAACTATGCTGAAAATGTCACCTATTTAGCTTAAAACAAACAAACCCATGATAGAAAACCCTGAGAGTTGGTAAGTTCTGGAGAGCAGCACACACTCAAGTGTCAGAAAGGATGACAAGAGACGCGGAGGGATGTGGTGTGTCCTGCGGGCCTGGGGGGTGCACAGTCCAGAATTCTGCTGTCCAAAGGGTGGACGCGGAGACCAAGGCCAGAGCCGCCAGGCGACTTGTCCACATTCTGAGCAGCCAGAGGCTCTTCTCATTTCCCTGCACACGCCCCGAGCCTGAAACTCTGGTGGAGTTTTACGTGTGGTGGCATGTGAGTCAGGAGGTCCAGGTCTTTTCTCCATAGTCGGCCTGCAGCTCCTCCACAGACCAGCTCATCAGCTGCTTGGTGCAGAGGAAGTGAGTGAGGCTGGGGGAAGCACTTCTTTTTCTATTCTAGGCACTCTTTTCTTGGTAAAGACTCTCAGGCTGTGCTGATGTCCCTGTCTGCCTGCTGAGCCTGGTGGCCTCCTGTCCTGCTGCCGGGCCACAGCCGTGACTGGTCCATAAGGTGCTCCACCTGACACACGGTCAGGGACTGGGGTGCATGTCCTCCCGCTGTCATCTGCAGTGATCAGCTGGCTCAGGCCCAGGTGACGAGGGTGCTTGTGGGTGGCAGGGCCAGCCTATAGCCACACCACTCAGCCTGTGCCATCACTGGTTGTTTCCATGTGCTCTGATGTCACCTCTGCGTGATGTGACATTGCCTCTGGTCTTACTCCTGTCGCACTCTGTCTGCTCCACGTGAAAAGGGATATTAGGATGCTCACCTGGCACTGCAGTGGGCTCTCCACCCAGAGCACCAGTTGGCAAGCTCACGGGGCTGCAGCTCAGAGACAAGGCCACCTGGATAGCCTGTCTGCTGGCATCATCAGCTGCCCTCGACTGTTCTCAAGTAAATACACTCTCGCTCATTCATTAGCTCCTTTACTCCGTGGCCTAGATTTTGAATGGAGTTCAGAGCACACAGACGGCACCGTGAAGGACAAGCATTCAGCCTGCACCCCAGACGGCACTGTGGAGGACAAGCATTCAGCCTGCACCCCACCCTCCGGGGTCCTACAGCCCAGCACAAGGCAAAAGCACTAAATGACCATAAGCAAAGGCAGTGCAGCCACTGCCGGGAGATGGCAGGCCTTGGGAGAGAAGGCTGCGCTAATGGATCAGAATGACATTTGGAGAGAAAATATTCACAACAGAAATTCAAAAGTTTGCAATTATTTTCATTTCCAGAAAATAACCAGATTATCCTGGACTCCCCCCCAACAAGTATTGAAATAGACCTGGGCAGGCGAGAATTCTAGCACTGAACCACCAATGCTCTCAGGGACTTGAAAAGAAACTTCTCTGGAGAAGACAGGCGCGCGGCCTATAGACATATGAAAAAAGGCTCATCATCTTTAATCATCAGAGAAATGCAAATCAAAACTACTTTGAGATGTCATCTAACTCCAGTAAGATTAGCCCATATCACAAAATCCCAAGACCAGAGATGTTGGTGGTCTTCTCCAGATGTGGAGAAAAGGGAACACTTCTACATTGCTGGTGGGAATGCAAATTAATACATTCCTGTTGGAAAGATGTTTGGAGAAAACTTAGAGATCTAAAAATAGATCTGCCATTCAATCCTACAATTTCTCTACTAGGTGTATACACAGAAGACCAAAAATCACATTATAACAAAGATATCTGTACCAGAATGTTTATTGCAGCCCAATTCATAATTGCTAAGTCATGAAAAAAGCTCAGTGCCCATCGATCCACGAATGGATTAATAAATTGTGGTATATGTACACCATGGAATATTATGCAGCTTTAAAGAAAGATGGAGACTTTACCCCTTTCATGTTTACATGAATGGAGCTGGAACATATTCTTCTTAGTAAAGTATCTCAAGAATGGAAGAAAAAGTATCCAATGTACTCAACCCTACTATGAAACTAATTTATGGCTCTCACATGAAAGCTATAACCCAGTAATAACCTAAGAATATGGGGAAGGGGGAGAGGGAGGGGAAGGAGAGGTGAGGATGGGCAGAGGGAGGGTGATTGGTGGGATTACACCTGCAGTGCATCTTAGAAGAGTACATGTGAAACTTAGTAAATGTAGAATATAAATGTCTTAACACAATAACTAAGAAAATGCCAGGAAGGCTATGTTAACCAGTGTGATGAAAATGTGTCAAACGGTCTATAAAACCAGTGTATGGTGTCCCATGATCACATTAATGTACACAGCTAT